>BGPT01001424.1:132451-159443 GCA_003297045.1 Symbiodinium sp. clade C Y103 | reverse complement strand
GAAATGGCCTTTTACACGTATGTTTGGTAAATGTCCTTTATACGAACGACCTCATTAGAAATGGCTTCCTGACTCCTAGGGTATATATATATATATATAATACATCCCATAAATATCCCTTGTAATATCCCATTAGTAATATCTCATTAGTAATATCCCATTAAAACAAATCATCAAAAGTCAATCAAAAGTCAATCAGCATATATATATATATATATCCCATAAACATCCCATTAGCAATATCCCATTAGACCCTCCATTCTTGATCATGAAATCATCATTTCTGTTGCTTTCTCCAGGCGTTGGGCGCTACCAGGTGGGCCCCGAGGTGTCGAAGCCGCAGCTGGAGATGGCCATCGTGCCCGAGACGCCGTTGCCGCCGCAGCCGCCGCTTGGATCAACCGTGGGGATCTGGGAGAAACACCTGGTTGGTTGATGATTAAACCATCACTTCATAGGGGTTTTAACCATCAAGATATCGAGATATAGTTGGGATATAGTTGAAGAATGATGGTTGGTTGATGATAAGTTGGGGGATTATACTACCCAATATCTTGGGGATTATAATAATCCAATCAGGGAATCCCGTTCTTAGCCAACCAGGATTCATGGAATGCCATTTCGGGATTTTGAGCACTGCTCACTGAAAATTTGACACGTGTGATGTGTCTTGTGGTTGGGTTTACCTCGTTTCCTGGAAAAAAATCCGTCTAAATGTGGAAGTTTTTTTCTCACTATGTTTGTTGACCATAAGTCAAATCATCCCGTCAGGAAGCATGGTATGATTCCATCCCTGGTGCCGGCAGATCCACCACAGATAAGATCTGGTTCTGGCGTAGCAAAACGGATGGTATTCAGAAAAAGAGAAAAGCACTATGGGAAATCTGCCAGTTGGGAAATCGGCTAGGTAAAAGCGGTTTGATGCTTTTGCGGCCCCACCCAAATCGAAGTACCTGGAGATTTGAGCAACATGTAGAGACGCAGATGACAGGGTGACACAATGGATCCATTCAAGGTTGGACAGCCAAAGGCATGGCTGGAAGATGTGAGGTTGAGCCATATCACATTTTGGGGATGGATCCAAACCTATAAACCCGCAATTTACGATAATCCACAATGTCGTTGTATCAACGGATTTCGGCTTCCCAATTTCCCACATCTTCAGCCATACCCATATCACACTGAACAAATATCGGAATGAACATCCATTTACCAGCTATTTTGGTGTAAACAAAAGGGAATTCCATGGGTTTAGTTAGATCCATGGCCGCGTAAGATCAGTTCCATCTCAGTCATGCCCATCTCGGTTTGCCCTGAGGTACATCGTGGTGTACACCCAATCTGCGCTGATGGAGCAGAGCCTTGATGTGGGAGCAATGGTGCTGAGCATGAACCACCAAGCGTCAGTAAAGGGATGGTCATACTGAATGATCAATTAGATGCATCATATAATTGCTTATATAATAGATGGATACTATATCCTGGGATGGATGGCCACTTATGTATGTGATGAATGAGATTTTCATGAGATTTTCAGGCTTACTAATGGCGTTAACCAGAAATGATTGGGACTTTATGAACATATACTGTCGCCAGCGACAGTTTGGACATATGTTCGAACTGCATAAATTGACTTCAGCCAGACATGCAGATCTTTGTGGTAAGACTTGCGGTTAATTTTGGGGAACTCATTCATCAACAGGAGTTTCAAATTGATGAATTCTTGCCACTGAGAGTATCCTTGAACGAATTCACCAGACATGGTCTGAGGGTACAAACAGTAAGGGATGATCTCCCTCGAACATCCTATACTGGCCATCTGCGTTTTCTTCAATCATAGAATTAGATTAGTTCAAGCAATTATCTATAGAAAACCGTGGTGTTTCCGTGTGTTTGCCCACAAAAACAAGGGAGTTCCCGGCATTTCTTGCTGCTTTCCCCGTTAAATCCAATGCGGGGTCCAACAAGATGAGTGGCTCCACCATGGTCCACCTCTCCAGTGCCCTGAGGACTACGCCCATCTCACTGGCCATCACGGATCCTTGGAGCAAGAGGAGTTTCTATGGCCAACCAAAGAAGTGGGTTGATGAGTTGAGTATGAATGCTTAAGAAAATGATGAATATATATATATATATATATATATGAATATTGTTCAATATTGTTCATTTATTAATGATTGGCTGATTGTTAGTTCAGTTTTGTTTATTAAGCTGAACGGTGTTGATTAATTAATGGATGATGGTTTCTACTTCAGATACTAAGTCATAGGGTCACGCATGTTTATCCGGAAACACGCAACAGGGTTCACCTGGAGAAATAGGGATAGAACATGATAAAAGCCTGAAATCGGCGGTTGATGTTTGAGCCTTAAATGGTTGAGTGGAAACTTCGGACTGATCCATGCACTGGGAATATCCGCCTCAACAAGTTATGGAAAATCATAGGTGGTATGACCCATCCTCAAGTCCTGCCGCAACAAATCGCTCCTATAGGACAACTTCGCATCTGTGGCCAATATCACCTTCCCAGACTTCGACTTAGACGCAGGCGTGGCGAAGGGTGGGAGACCTTTGTGTTGAGGTTCCAGAAAGATTAAAGTAGTAATATATGTAATGTGGCAAGCCCAAAAACAAACATCTATCGGGGATGCTTCATTATTGGATTTACCACAATAGTATAACAGACAGGTTTCAAAAATTGTTACTTTATATCCTGTAAATATGTCATAAGGTAGTGGTCTCTACCAAGTTTTGTTCTGGTTTTTGACTCTGTTTAAGGTCTACCGGTCGAATTTGAAACTGTGTGAGCCAAAGGGCCAATACTTACCAACTACCAAAAAATCAGACACACACATGTCTGAGTGCTTCTGAAGTTTGCTGCCCAAAAGAAAATGGATTTGCCTGATCAAGTACCAAGACTATGCCAAAAAAACTATCAAGCAGGTACTGGTAAGATCCCCATCATCGAAGCTCCCATGCCTAAAAGTCTTGGTGTTTTTTGTTGGTATATTCCCTCACCCATCCGGCTAGAAGGTTCGGAAAATAGCCGATGGGTTTCATCCCAAAGTTGTTTGTGGCTACATATCCATTTCTCTTGGTTGCAACTTAGATGTGGTTACGTTCCCTTGTTATTCATTGAAGGGGAAGTGTTGTTGCTTACGTTGCTTTCCTTATTTTTTGTTCCTTCTCATTCTTCTGCTCCTTCTTCTTCTTCTTGCTGCTCCTTTTTTTGTTATTTTGTGGTGACAGGAACAGCTATACAATAGAGAATGTCTGACAATGCTTGTTGATTGTCGTGCAGCACTGAAGCACGACTGGTCAGGCGACTTGGGCGGCGAAGTGTCCTGGGACGCTCCTCAGGAGACAAACTTTCGGTAGCCTCAGTAGGGAGGAAACCCTGAAATATTGGATGAAGCTGGACAAATCGGCAAAAGGTGGGATTTAGACAGAAAAACATGGTGATTCTTGAGAGGAAACATATAGATTTCAGCAGAATGATGCAGAATGGGAAACCTGGGTAAACCAACTGGTGAAGGGTAAGTTCATAGATCAACTATTGAGCATGTTGGTGCCCTGTTCGAATACCGGAATATCCACTTCATGTTTGTTTTTGCTGGGTATCCAATATCAGCCGTGTGAAAGCCAGCATTTGGCACTTTCATTCCATGGAGGATGGTTGTCATACCCTGTTTTCGGGTTACATGTCCATAGTTCTATGCGTTCTTGTTGACTAAACACACAACCATCGATTCAGATGACCTTTGGGTACGGTTGAACCAATTCTTCGGCGAACACAGATGGACTTCCCATTATGGACCCACTTTTGATCGCGCACCCGAAAACATTGCAAACAGGATACATCCAAGCAAGATGCAGGTACAGCTGTAGACTTCAGCAGGAGCAGGCTGTCGGGCACATCGGAGTTTACGTCTCCGGAGATGCTTAAAGTCACTGCCGGAAACGTTCTGATGCACGAGAACGACAAGAAATTCAAATGCATCAACGAAGTGGTTGGCGAAAATATGGACTACCGTGTTCTGGATCCAGATTGATTGCTGGAGGCGGTGATCGGACATCGGCATTTTGGATCAGGGACGTGCAATAAACATGGTGAAAGGATGTGAAAGGCATCATGTCATATTAATCATATAAACTTATCATATCCCCTTCCTCTACAAAATAATTGCCAGCCAGGAAGCCTGTTCCTGTGCTGAGTTTGTTTATTTTGAGTCTAGCAAAGGGGTGATGCGGAGGAGTAGACTAGTGGTCCAAGACAACTGTAGCATCAGAGTTGTCATTATTATTGCTATTATTATTATTTGTCCCCTTAGAAATGGCTGGAAATTAGGGGCTCATCCCCATTTTTTTGCAAAAACATTTGCCAATGATTGATCTTGGGCTTACAATCATAGCTTTCCAGGTTTCCAGTTGCCTAGTGGATATCTTTGATGTAAGCGGAACAGCAAAAAGATGTTGGCGCCAAATTGTATGGAAGAATCCGCTTGATGTTTTGAATCATCTTTTTGTGGCTTGAACTGGCCCACATTGATCGAGAATGACAGCAGTTCCCATAGCATGGTGCTCCCAATTCCTTCCAACATCACCATGCCTTTTCAAAGATGCACCAGCCCCAAGAATCTGCAGGACGACCGTTTGGTGAGCTCTTACAACATCTACTTTGCCAAGAGTGTGCTGAATGATCCCAGTGGCCAATGCAATTTCGAGGCTGAGTTGTGCTGTGCTCTTGGGCTCTTCAAAGTTGGGGTCCAAAGAGCCACCGACAAATGTGTCTGGACCGGAAATCATAAGTGATTGGGGTTTTGCAGAAACTATTGAATATGTATGAATATGTCTTTTGAAATGCACTCTTCTTATTTTTTGTTGAATCTGCGGACCAATGCACAATATCAACAAAAGTCACACCAACAAGAATGCTTCGATACATTTCGATACAATTCACTGGCCGAGTGAAGCCCAATTCTTTGATGGTTCACCTTGGGGGAACCATCAAGCTGATGACTTGTTATTACTTGTTATATGAAATGCTGATATGCAGTATTGAGTTCAGCTAAGTATCAAGATTGCTTGAGTTTTATTTAGTCACCAGCATCAAGCATAGCTGTTTCAAGGCATGAAAGGAAGAAAGTATGACTCTACAAATCTGGCCACCAACATATGAAAGAATTAAGACACGATGTTTGCATAATAGCTGTCTCTTTTTTTCCAGGAAACTAAACATTTTGTTTGTAGATGATGTTCATATTTGGAGGGATGGCAACTTGTCATGGTCATGATCGTTTACTAGAGTATCCCCATTGGTGTGTAGTTTTCATAAATATGCGTTCATTCTTGTTGGCTATATTTCCCTCCTGTTGTGCGTCAATAGCAGCATTTTCGGGTTAGATTGGATATTTTCAACCAATGGGTGTTCTTTGGTCCTTTAATGGCTATAGAGGGATTGAGGGATACCAGAATTGGTTTGTTTAAAACTGTGGTATTTAAAGTCATGATACGTCATGATAACTCATTGATAACTCATGAATTTCCCATGATTTAAATTAAGATTGCCCAGAAATTGGGGTATCCCCCCGTTTTTGGGGGCAAACCGGCAAACCCAAAGGGTTTGAACTCATGTCTGTTTGAACTCATGTCTGATTGCAAGACCATCTCTTCGGACGAATCCCCCCATTTTTGATGCTGAAATCACCTCTTCTTGGGCCGCAGGTGGCAGCGCCCTTCGTCTCGGTGATCTCCGGGTTGAAACTTGGCGCTGGAAGGGTCGGCTGAAAGCAACGGATGCCATTCTTTTGATAGAAATGGATAGGTCCTAGTTCAGATATGTTTAAGATGTGTGTTTTTTTTGGTGCGCAGAGAATGGGTTGGACACCAGGATGGAAAGTGCCAAATAAGAAATGCGAGTGATAGAACAACATGATCAGTTCATAAGTCAGTCCATTGGCTTTGAAATGTTCAGTAGCTAGTGGACATCTTGGACGGTTTGAACTTGATGCGGCATGCCTTTGAGGTTCCACCGAGATGTTTAAACTTGTGTTAATAGCAAGGTTTATCTCATGATTTTGCTGGCACTTCACTCATTGACTTCCCCCTGTCAGCAGGTTCGCGCCCAAAGTGACTGGATCAAAGATAGAATCTATATGCCGCTATTCACTATTGATGTTCTTGCTGGTGATATCATATTGTTTTCAATTGTTTCTTGGGTCATGTCTGCCGAGTTCAATCACCACGCAGTCATCCTTTGTATCTCCCATGAAATTCCAATTGCAAGGGAGTAAGATTCACAGATCCCAGATACTAACTTCAAGTGGACTCAAGTGGACTTCAAGGGGCCGGGGCAAGTATACTTCAACATATGGAGGCTTCCAAAAATGTGGGTACCCCAAATCATCCAAGTCATTCGAGCATTTTAGTATTGAACCCCATGGTTTTGGGGATCCTCCATTTTAAGAACCCCTCCATATTCAGCTGGGTAAGATCCGATCTCCGGCAGGATCCCACTGCCACTGCCATCTGGCTCAAGCCGCTGACGGGCTCGCTCAACCTCCCAGTGGCGGCTGAGCCAGGGCCGAGATCTGGTAGGACATGGTGAGCTCAAAACACCTTGGAGGTCACTTTTTCGCTGACTTGTTTGATGAGCTTTATCATTCAACACCTGAAATGTTTAAAAAGATGATGTATGCATTCCAGGGCTGGAGACAGATATTAGAGTTCACCCGCCGCAATGACAGGATTTCAATCTGGTTGGAACTGAATCAGAAATTCAAGGCTGAATCTTTGGGCTCTTCAACTGTATCTGACCCTAGTATCGAATGAAGAAATCCGACTGGAGATGATTCTATCTTTCTAATTTAAGATCCATCGGTTTTTGTTTGTGCTGATATTCCCAAAAGTAGCTATTGGTGTTTCAACATGTCTCAAATACGTGTGATTTCCACATGGGGATGATACCTTCAAAATGTCTATTTGGATATATTTGGCATATATCCATAGTTGCCATATTTTGTCATATATGTTCCAATATTTTTCCATCTTTTTCCAGGTGGATTGAAACCACCGAAACTTCCCCAACTTGGGCGCACTTGCCGCAGCCCTCGGGCGGAGTCGCCATGGGTAGCTGCGCCTGCGCGGGCTTCGAAGATTCCTTCGAGCAGTTCTTGGAATGTTGCAGCGCCTCCAAGGGCGAAGCTTGGAGCGAAGGGTTGGTGGGGGAAGGGGTTCAACTATACTGTAGTAGTACAATGGGAAAATTTAACTATACTATAATTAGTGCAATGGTTCAACTATACTATAACTATGATATGCTACAATTATAGCTATAATGATAATAGTACGGTTGAATTATATCGCTATCATACCCATAATTTACAATGGGAAAAGCATCTTTAGATGGAGGGTTTCTCATCATTCATAAATCTGCAACAACTGCAGCTGGATCTTGGCCTTCAAACATGCCATCAGCGGCACATTCCCGATGTCCCCCAAAGGTTTTAGGGTGTCAAGCCTACGTCCCACTATGGTGAGACCGGAATTTCCACGTGTTGAAGAAGTAATGGATCCCATCATACGAAAATCTGGCACTGGCAGTCCAGCCCCAACCATGTTAGGGTCTCTGAAAGTGTGTTAGATCCGGGTACTGCAAAAGTGTACCAGTGTCACATCCAGATCAAGTCCCCAATAAGACCATTATGGTTGGTTTTAAATCCCACCTGTTGGTGATATCCACCGATTCTCCATCGATCTGAGGTGGATGCTGATGCTGAAGCCGTAGATCAAAATGGCCAGATCAGTTTCTACTTGAAACTTTCAGCGATGGGAGGGAGCGGGCAATTTTGGAGCCATGATTGTATTGTATCCAACTTGTCACCAACCAAACAAAGGGGAGTTTCAAGGGTAGCTACAATCGGAGTTTCCCAACCATATGATGGGTACCAAGTGTCCTGGGAACAGTTACCCAACCACTACGATTTGTGCGATTTCCAGCACAATGAAAATACGACGTCCAAGAATAGGGGACCACAAAATGCATCAAACTGGTCTGTTTGGGTCCCTTTGTTTCCATTTCTTTGTCGATCGTGTATTGTAAACATGATTCTGAAATGTGCCCTTGTTTGTGGGTCGTTCTATCCCTGGTTGGCAGTTGGCGGTCAAACCTGAATATTGCAAAACTGTGTGGTGAAATGCTCGAAATAACCAAACTGGTGTGCCATGACAATTTTCCACCAATACATACCCATCCCAACGCTATTGGACTGCACCAAAACCCAGATCATCCAAAATCTATGGCAATCTATGGCATATGTACTCTTACTATCGTTTACTTCCCCACACTCCCAACATGATCCAAAACGATTGCACATGTAGGTAGCATTTAGGTACCATCCGCCATTCATCCCCGAAATATACATCCATTCACCTGTACTATAGGAGTTATATCCCAACTTATTGCGGCTAAAATGCCATGGTTATACCCCACTAATAGCCCCAACTGCCACCCCCAACAAACTACACCCGCCCCATGGCCCACCAGGAAAGGTCGACCCGAAGCGCTTCAGCGTCCCTTGTGGCTGATGGTGGCGTCCATGAACGCAGGCGCAGAAGCCATCGCTTTCCGGGAGCTCTGCGGAGCCAGTGATGGTGAAGAAATAGGAACTGAGCCAAGGAGGCCAACATAGGTGGATTCAAAGTGAAGATCAATGCTTGTCATATTCATCAATTTATTTCTCCTACTAGCATAGGGATTTGTTTACCCATTATTTTTTGGATTCCCAGGGTGGGATGGATGAGCAAAAACCTGATACCATGTTTTGAGTTTTGAGCAGGGCACATATAGCTTCGTTTTGCGGTTCGGATGCACAGGGATTCAGTATTAAGTTTAAACCAACGTGTTTCTTTCTTAGGTCTCTGATTTCTGTGAACTTCCAAGTTTCACCCATTACCTTAGCCTGACATGTGTTTGTTCAAGAACTGATACCTCAAGTCATGGCTATTCATCTTGACAAAGGATGATATTAGATGACCTGAGGATATCACAGGTCCACCACATCAGGTTGGTCATTTATTTATCGCACTAGAATTGTTTCCATTATATTTTGTCCCAATCAGATTCTGTTTACATATTTATAATATAACTTAATCATATTCCCATGTTCTTTATCCCCTCCAATTCTTCCCATTGGATCTTCCCGCAATTTCGGTCCCCCTCCACGACATCCCCACCGGAGGCGACGAAGCCATCCACCTGGAGGGGGACGAGTGGATCCCCCGGCAGGGCCGCCGACGCGCGGGCGATGGCGGCGATGGCAGCAGCTGCTACGATCTCATCGTGGTGGCGGTGCAGGAAGCGATTCTAGGTGCCATGGCCTTTGGGGGGGGATGGGGCTGGGGTTGGGGATGGGATGGGAGGATTTTGGTATTTCTGGCGAGGTTTTTGGCACAAAGTGGGGGAGATTGCGGTTGAGACCGGAATTGATGGCAATTCTCGATACAGGGAAGTATCTAAGATGATGATAAATCATGAGAATTTGTGTGCATCGAAGTGCTAGAATTCTAAAAAACATGGGTTACATTAGTTCATAGTAAATATCCAGTCCCTGGGAAAGCGACTCCAGCTGCTCCCAGGTGGTCCCGTACGCTTGCCGCGTGTGAACAGCAACGGCGGCGAGTTGCCACCGAGACATTGCAACGAGCTGCTGGCAGCCTTCCTGGAACACCTGGGGCAGGTGGGAAAACTTATGGGGAGTTGATGGCCGGGGGATGAAACAGACTCCATGCTGATCCATGCTGTCATGCGAATATTGTTGAGATATGACTTTCTTTTGAAAGACCCAATTGCTTGATGTCTTGTTGTGTGTGTGTGTGTTTTTTGTTCATCCCTAAATTTACCTAAACACAATGCAGAATAGGCTTCACAATTTTTAATGAAAAGCTCCTCAACTTTCCGCCTTTGTGGTCACACCTTTACCGCCCTGGGGATCTGCCAGGACTACCGCGTGGTGACGCTGCTGTCGCGCGGCGCCATGGTTCTGTTGGTCTTCGCCTGGCGTTTCGGGCCGCCGCTGCATGACATCGAGACGGCGGCGGAGAACACGGGCTTGGCGCACGTCTTTCCCAACAAGGGCGTCTCGGCGGAGTTCCCCGTGAGGGATGATATAATTAATTACTGGAACAAGATGGAAAAAATCATGATCTAATCAACAAACATAACATGGTGAATTTTTGTGGTTTTAATGGAGTTTTTGCCTAATACTGTATCTTGTGCCTCGGTGGTTTCATCTACCAATGAGTCATGTTCGAAGAGGATTCAACGTGATTCCACCTTTTATATGTGTTATTGATACTTGGGTGCAGTGACTATAAACCATGATATGTCTATCAAAGAGTTTAATAAATGTGGATTTAATCATTAACATTGGGTGGTATAACAGTAATCATGTTCATGTTAATGTGAATTACAAGCATCCCATATAGTGCAATGTTCGGGGGAAGTGATGGTCACCATGAATGAGGGATTTAGTCGAAAACTGGTGATATAGACAGCAAGAAAAGGGATTAAATGGGGATCTACCCGAATCATAGCGAGTGCCTTGGTGCATTGAGACGTGATATTTGTAGTTTCCATGCCTCAAACTGGGATGATTTCCAAGTGGGTGACTTTTTGTGTTTTTGTATGGAGTGTGTTTGAGTTTTTGTTTTGTTCTGTTACGTTTTTTCGCTGGAAATGGGACAACTTATCCACATAAAAGATCTTTTTGGGTGTAGTGATTAAGATCATGTTTGAATCTCGGGATTTCAAATGGATTCTTTAGTTGTTTAAGTTTGTCGTTGTTACATGGAAGTAGGATTATGCATCCAAGTGAATGAAGTTGGTTGCCTATCCGCGAGACAAGAAGAAAACATGATATGGGTGCGAATTGGTGGTTGTGGTGGTTGTGGCGGGATCATGAACATGTTTTTTTTGCCCTAAAGATGGATGATACATGTTCATCCAGTGGGAAGCGTATGTTTGGTTCTCAACCAGCGATGACAAACATGAATAAAACTGTATTTGTTGTTCTTTCTTTTCATGTAAACGATTTCGGCCATCTTGACTTTCCATTTTGATGGATGACCATTTTCCACCCTCAAATTGATGTGTCTTAAGATTGGGGACCCCAACACCGGATTTTCCAAGCAAAACATACACATTTTGGGATGTTTTTGGGGTCCCCCCAAGTCTGATAAACTTCCATTGAAGTCTATCCTAGTCATGTGTACCCAAAGAATTTGGTGGTTTATCATAAATTTACCATTTACCCCATTTAAATGGCCAATATATTGGTTGCAAATCCGCCACTCCCGATGACATCCCACAGTTCTTGCTGCCGGCTGCGCACCCACAGGTGGACTGTTGGCCAAGCTTGAGGCGTCACTGGAGAGTTGTTGGGGGAATTTCTGGTGGATGTGGGTGTGTCTGAAAATAGGGTATATATCCCCAATTGTAGCAATTTACAAGGGAAAATGATCATGAACCATTGGGTTCAAGGTACACTATTTTCAGACATATCATATAATCTCATCCCTCTACAGTATTAAGACCTCCCTTTTTGTAGTCCCAAAGAAGTGCAAATCCACAAAACCATGGTTTCTAGGGGGTGTTGAATATCAGGAATCTGGGATATGATACAATGGGATATTAGGATATGTAATGGGAATAATCGATCCATTGATAATTTTGCATGAACATGGATTTGTCCTGAACAATGGAGAATTGAGCAAAATATGAGGACATATCCTGTAGAGCCAACAAGACTATGATTTGGTCTTGGTACCTGAACATTTTAGAAGAGGCCCCCACCCTTTGTTTTCCCCATGGTTTTATTTCAACAAGCTGAGGTGTATCCCATTTTTTAGGCACACCTACTGAAAGAATGTTCCTTTACGGATATTTGGGTGTCCCAAAAGTTCGACTATATTCCTATGGGTGATTTCTGACTTAAGGGTTTTGGTTATAGGAAAACTTCGATATTTGATTGTCCAAACCTTCTTTTTGTTTCATTCTTCTTTTCAAACAACCAAGTGATGGTTGAGATTTGGCTGTAAGAATGTTTGACGTGTCAGTTTGAGATGTTTGAGTTTCTCAAGAATGACTGGACAAGGGACCTTGCCTGAAAGATAAACATGTGTCATATGTGTGGTTGTTCCAATAATGAGATAACACCCTATTGTGGAAACTAGAGAGCTGGTTTAGTGAATTGGAGATTCGATTGATTCAAGTATATTGAACCTAATTTAGTTAAGACAATGGTTGAATATTCCTATGTTCTACATAGTCATGACTACATGTTCATGTACTTGGTAATGGTCTCCAAGAACAAATCCGAGTCCAGGGACAGTGTTTTTCTTGCATTTTTTCCATCTTATCTGCCCACTTTGCTGATCTTGTTGGGGGTTAAATCCCACTACATATCATATGAATCATATTGTTTCACACATAGGATCCCACAATCTACTCCTCAAATCACAGATTCGACTGGTCAAATCTCAAATTTCACTGGTGAAATCACAATGTTCACCAATTTTTGCCGGGAAAAATCCCAAGATTTCTATACGTTTGTTGGTTAAGTAAGCAACATCCATCAAGAAATCACCGGTGGATCAGGTGGGTGGCACCTCCCTGTGCTTCGTGGCCGCCCACCTGGCGGCGCACAGCGACCACGTGCGGCGCCGCAATGCGGACGTCACGGAGATCTTGAGTGGGACCAAGGCGGGGAACATCGGTTGGTGTCCCCAATTTGTTGGGTTATTAACTATAGGGCCAATTTGGGATGGTTTTCCCATTAAAACCTCCATTTCTAGGGGATTTTCCATGGCTATGTTAAATAACCAGAGGGTAACTATTAGTGAATTAGGGGAGATTATAGGGTCACTTGAGTTGAATACTGGATAATTGGGGTCATCATTGGCTAATTAACTATTGGATATATAACCAACTAGTGTCATTGTTATCGGGGTTATAATTGGATTATTATTGTTTTTTTGGTTATTGTTATAGTTTTGACTCCAAATATTGATAGATTTGTGAACGTCACCCACGGCTGCCAAATCGGAGGCTCGACCGATCACCTCGGTCACCAATTGCAAAGAGTTTCTGAATTTCGGGCCATCTTCTTCATGCTGGTATCGACTGTTTTGATGTCTCATATATTCATCGCTGTGTTGTCAAAGCTCAAAAGGCTCAAAAGTGAAAAAACATTTCCCATACCATCCCATACCCATCTCATCCCACTTCAACATGTTCGCATTTCTCCGGTTTGGCCTTGCTGGCACGCCTTGAGAGGTGTCCGGAATGGAGTTGGACGCGCCCTCGTACTGCCATCATAGTTTCTTTTTTGGCGACTTGAAGCTTGGCCGAGGTTATAAAGTGTATGGTTTCATGAGTTTTAATGATGTTTCATGGGTATCAAGCGGGAAATACTGAGATATACTGGGGATATGACTAGTCAACCATGTGATATTGGCCGAGGTTGGTGCAAGAATTGCCAGGGAAACGAAGTGGATGACTAGTTCTATACAGCTGAATCTTTTGCCATGCATAGGATTGAACAGGAATATATAGTATATAGCGAACCATCAAAGGGTGTTTGAGAATGGGGTACACCGTTTTGGTGAGGAACATATGGAAAATGAGGCGCTGAACTTGGGATTTTCCAGCAAAACTGCAGGTAACTTGGATCCATGGAACTGTTGAACATCGTTTTTCAGGCATTGAATTCAGAAAGAAATATCAATTAGTTTCAAGATTATTTCAGTTTAGATCAATTTCAGTTATCGAATCATTCATCTTGGGATAGAAATTCAAAATGTCCATCCCAGCTCCGGTTTTTTCTATCCACCTCCATCCCCCAGGGCCCCTTCCACCGGAGCCTCCAGGAATTATCGCCTGGACCTTCGCCCAGAGATGCGAAAATCGCCCCGTGAAGCCCAAGAAACGGATGAACTGTTGGAGGACGACGCAGATGTAGACCTCATTCTGCAGTTGACACTTGTCGTTTCATGGGTACGTTTAGTTAAATGATGTTTATATTCGAAGCTATAGTTGGATGTGATTTGTGGTTTTCAGGACTATTGTGGTCTTATGTTTTTAATTATATGGGCAAATGTGAATTGTGGTGAAGCACAAGGAACTTTTATGAACCATCATCAACCCACAATACACATGGATTTTGCAGTTGACACTTGGGGATGACATGTTGCTGCCGTCTAAAGCAAGGTGAGACAATGGGACAAAAGCTGAATGATGGTTGATTCATAGGTGCTGAACTACCTGTTCGCTTTCGCAGAAGGGTTTCGGCCACTGCCCAGATGTGAGTAATTGTTCACTCAAAAATGAAACATAATTGATTATATAGATATTTTCGATTCAGTGACTCTCCGATAGGACAGTCACCCAAATAATACCAAAATCTGCAAATGATTTTGCCAAACTTTGACCCCCCATCTTGCCAAACTGGCTCTCTGGTTCCCAGGCCGTGGGAGTGTTCCTGCCTAGCTGAGGATCGAAGCGGGGGACTTCCAAAGCTTGTTGCAATATGACCAGCTACATGTCGAGATGGCGGCCGGTCGAGTGCTACATGGAGCCTTGGATGATGCCTTGGATTTTGCTGGGATGCTGTAGGTAGTGGTGCTTTCTGAAATGGTGGTGTTACCGACAAAACTGGGATTTGTTCTGATTTTTTCATTTTTTCTCCCTAAACAACCAAAATTGATGATATCAAGGACATTCAATGACATTCGACAACTGAAACTGGGATTCGAAAAGAAACTACTGGTAACATGATCTAACATGTATATTTTTTATTAACCAAAACGGATGATATGAATGACATTGGATGGCTAATGAATGCAACTGGCTAGTGATTGCTGATGTTTGTTCCATCCAAAGAAAGGAGGATGAATACTGACTTGTGTAATGTGGGTAAAACAATAATAAACCACGCATGCAAGGTTTAAACCATCTATTTATGGTGAAATTGTGGGGATGGTTTACTATATTGTTTTACCATGAATATTCAAAAGACAACATGAATGGGAATCTAACGGATTCTATCTGGATATACAATGGATCTCAACGGTTGATTGGCGGTTTACTATTGTTCTAGCAACAAAAAAGCGTGTTTGTCCACCGGCTCAACTTTTCCGGCGTGCACGCCCAGGATTCAGCAGTGCCATGCCAACATGGCCTCCTACTTATCGTGTCCTGAAAGGTGCGAGACTGCTGTGGGGGGGGTTCCATAGTCATGGGGGGAACCATATGGCTGGATGGTTTACAACCTATTAAGATGGATGATTTTGGGGGATCCCCAATTTTGGGAAACCCCAATAGGTGTAAACCACAATGTTAGGCTTTTCATGACATGGCTCTCCAAATACTTGTGGAGGTAAAGTGCTGATTCCTCTGAATGAATCTAGTAAATCAGCCATGAATTTACTGTTGGCCACTTCCATGAGATTGGTTCATTGGTCACCTACCTTTTCAAGGCGAACGCGGCTTCCACTTCGACACAAAGCGTGTGCCCTCCTACTGTTCCCAGCCCAGCAGTTGGCGTTGGCCAAGGAGAGATTTTTTTAAGACTGGGCCATGGATGTTTGATTGTTATATTGGGGGGGTTCTTAAAACGGGAAATCGATCGCCCGAAATCACCATGGTTGTTTCAATACTAAGTCATGGTCTACTGACTTGGATGATAACATGGGTAACCCAACTTGCTTTCTCACATTGCCACTTTTGCTGGTGCAATCCATTGTTCTAGCGACCAAGCATCGCCGACCAGAACCACAATTGACGGTTACTACCAGGGGAACCATTATTTTCTTTGTTGGGTCAAAACTCATGTTTGGATGGATGATCATAAACTTGCAAACCAAGTCTTTGGGTTACTCAAGGAGAGCATTTAGAATACTTTAGACATTTGACATATCCAACAATTCGTTCAACATCCCAGTCCCACACACTTTTTCAAATGATAAAGGTTAATCTTAGATTTATCCAGAAATCCACAAGATATCTGATGAAATCCCCTGTTCTTGTTGGTTATATCATATCCCTATGTTTCCCATGTTTTCTGTTTTTGTTGGGATAACTCCAGACACGATTGGCTCGCCCCTTAAGGCGACCGCGTGCTGCGTCGCAGCTTGCCCGGCTGCCAGCAGCAGCTCCAGCTGCGCAGCTTCCATGCCGCGCCGGAGGCGGCCCAACGGGATCCAATGGGCATGGAAGGATTGGATAGAAACATAGGATATTATATGTATGTATATATATATATATATTTACTATATTTATGGGACTATATGAGATATCCAAATAACAATAATGTATGGGATTATATTATATTTTATATTTACCCTGTGGTTATATGAGATATTACCCTCTGGTTATTTGACATCACCACTTATAATAAGTAAATCACCATAAATCATCTATAAATGGGCCATTTTCCATAGCTATGTTAAATAACCACAGGGTAAGTATTCAAACAACAATGATACATGGCAATGGGAATCTAATGGATTATATCTGGATAATATTTGGGATAAATTTTCATGGGATTATATGGGATTATTTGTAGGCCAATATAAACGGTCCTGTGTCTGGGCCATGTATCAGGTAAACAAGTGTGGAGATTGTGGGTATGTTGACCAACAAAACTGGGGAGATTCCCATTAGAACCATCAGTGATGACCTATGATTATGATTTCTATATTATTTAATATCATGTATACTCTTGCTATGGATCATCTCCCCATTACATTCCGATTGTGAAATTGTAAAATGCACGCACATAGCAAACAACGCATTTGAAATCATTTTAAAGTCATAGATCACCATCAATATTCAGATTACCCATTGCATGTGTAGCCCATTTGATGATCATTAGAAAGTGGTTGACTTTCCAAGATATCCCAAGGTCTTTACCATGGCCTTACCACAAACAATTATCTCTGGTGGTTTGGGAATTGCTACCAATTTCCCCAGATTTCCAGGCCCCAACAATGGATGGTGTTGTACTGGAATACTGACCTATCATGCAGGTCCACGGAATAGGGTACACCACATTCTTTCACTCATTCCCACCCCTAGTTATTAATCCTAGGTAAATGCCTTTGCTTCGAACATCAACATTTTGCTGAGAAAACCAGAATTTTTCATGGCAAAGCAACACTTTTCCAGCTAAAATCACCATGTTTCCTAGCTAGCTTTCCCGGTGAAATCGCATTTTTTCTCGGTGAAACCACCATTTCTCTATGGTAAACCCCTGCCATTCGCCACGGGTTTTTCAAGCGGCGCAGGTCTGCAGTTCGGATCACAAGCCCATCAGCAGCACCTGGACCTTCATGGCTGCACCGGTCTTCCAGATCCCGACCAGTCCTGCGACCAAGGTCTGGGGCGAAAATGGCGGGAATTGGTGGGATGTTGAGCTGAGTTTAATGAGATTTATCAGGGATCTCAAGGGAACTTTGACATGATTCTATGCGGTTTGAAATATTATTTAAAGGGAAGTTAATTAAAATGGATTTGAATGAAATGTTATGGGATTTTGAAGGGGATTGTTATGTGATTTCATGGAAATGCAATGGATGGATATTCATGGATTAGCTGGCTGGTGGTTTCAACAATGATATATTCTCATCCATAGAAATGGGATGATGCTCCCAATTGAATAATATTTCTGACGGGGTTTGAAACCAACCAGAAAATGACCCAGAGAGTTGGCACTAGCAGATGGAGAAGGAACACAAATAATTAATGTCTTACTATGAGATACTGGGATGTTACCGATGTGGGGAGCAGCATTGACAGATATTTGTGGCGAATCCATCGTATAATCGGGAAGCAAACCAACCAAAATGTGGATATGATGGGGATATATCAGAGAAACCAATTAGCAGGTTTGCGGTGGAAGCAGGGTTACAGACCGTTTTTTGTGGCATATTTGTGATTTGGTCATGGAGGTTAAGATGTGTTGCNGCCATTAAAAAACACACCACATCCCGCATACTAAATTCTCGTTTGGAACAATATCAACCCGGATCGGATTCTGAGAACTAAAATGCAAATGGTTTGGCACCTGATAGACTTTCTTAGTCTACTAGAAAAGAAATCCCAATGGTTCATTTGCCAGACTGAATTGCAGCTGCCACTGTTGTTTGCATTAGGTAACTTTACTGATGAGGAACTGCACAACTGCCATTCACATGCAAATCCACCCCCAGCCCCACTTCCACTGTAGCCCCGCTAGTTCGCTCGACCAAATATAGTGAGATACACGTAGTGAGATACGATGTGAAGGCTTTGTGAAACAACATGTGTGTTCAAGGTGTCACATACGTTGCAGATGTTGCTAAGTGGTGCATGTGGCAAAGATGTGTAAAGTGTAAAGATCACATAGTCAAATTCATTAGTTTGTGGTAAATCGAAGATATACGTAGACCTAATTATACGGTACTTTTCTGCTGACGGTGTCATTTTGCCAGATTTACCTTGGATGTCCCCACCCAGGATCATCAGGCGGATGGTGAGTTCCTTGTATGTGCTGGGGGTATAACAAGGTGAACCTAGGCCAACTACCCCTACTGTACCTATTGGAGTTGCTTCGTTTTGTTTGTTTAGTTGGTGGACCGCCTTGTGTTTGGTGGTAAATCTTCCCTATATTTACCCACTTTGGGTCCTCAACGGTTATATTCGGTTATGTATAAAAAAAATATATTATATTATACATGCAGCATTTAGGCTTGTAAGGGTGTCCCATGATATGATTATTTCAGACTATCTACTAATGCAATATAACATATAATAATAAATAAAAAACAACAATAATAATAATGATGATAATAATAGTAATAATGATAATAATAATAATATGTTCTTACTTGCCATCACATACCTGAATTTAAGCCAAGCTATAACTTTGAACTTCACATATTCGCAGTGGCTGCGAAACCCTGGTGAGTTGATGATTACTAATGGGATCCATGGATTGCCGTCAGGGCGCCTGGCTGCGTTTGAGCAGCATCTGCTGCCGCGCCGTTTGTGAAGAAGAGGGGCCCATCCAACTGCGCTGTCGATCCACGCCGAAGGTCATGGAGGAGGCGCCTGGGGAACCTGGAAGAAAGCCGGGGAACCAGGGAATCCTGGGTGAAAACGCTGATTTTCCCATGGAAAACATAATGGAAAACATAGTGTTGGTCGTATCGAAAAAAGGAAAAAACGAGAATTGTCCGAGTTTTCCTGAACTGCTTGTTGAATTTGATCAACAATCAATGGGCATACCTAGCAATAAGCGGGGAGAACTCATCACCAAGGAAAAAAATGTGCAATCAACAAAATGGAGATTGATCATGACTTGCTCAACTGTTGCTGCTTGAATCCATTGAAATATCCTCTGTTCAATCAATCATGCGGTTTTGATGATTCTTCAGGCGACTTTAACCAGATATATATATATATATATATATATTCATATTATATTATAATATATTATATATATATATTATATTATATTATATTATGTTATATTATATTATAGTATAGTATATTATAGTATATTATATTTTATATATTTTATATATTATATTATATATATTATATTATATATATTATTTTATATATATATATATATTATTATATATTATATATTGTATATATATATTATATCATATTATATATATTATATTATCATATATATATATATCTATTATATATATTATTACTATTATTATTAATATTATTGTTATTATTATTATTACTATTATTATTACTATTATTATTATTAGTATTATTATTATTATCATTGTTATTATTATTATCATTGTTATTATCATTACTAATACTAATAACTATTATTATTGTTGTTATTATTACTATTATTATTATCATCATTATTATTATTATATATATATATATATGCCATATACTCTGCGCACACATGAAAGGCGCACCCTCTTAAATTTGATATGAAACCCACCTAAATGGCCACAATTGCATCCATTATCCAAGTGCCAGGTGGTGGTGGAAAATACCTCGAAGGGTGGCGGCAGCATCACTTGGGGAGGCGCCGGAGGGATGGAAGCTCTATTTTGTTTGCATAATATAAGCGATTTGACCAATACACATGAGTCAGTGAGGGTAAAGGACCAAGAAATTGATGGGAAACTAAGTGATTTAACAGGGTATCTACAACCAATGTTTTGAGATATGTAGATTACCCGAAGCTGGAGATTCACCCCCAACGTATTGCAGTCTTGAAGGGACAATGATGATAAATCATGAGATTTAATTTGATGGTTTTCCATAGTTTTCAGACAAACCATGCCAGCCAACCAGGTTGCTTGCATGCAAGTTCCAAGTCAATGGTCTAGAATCACTCTTGGGTCGGAAAAAAACTGAAGCAATGGTCACATGACTTTTGTCTCCCTTGGGATTGCATGGCACATCAAAATGAAAAATTGCCAGTTGTCGTGTTGCTATAATTATTGTCCCCTCCATCATCATCTTATGATTATGTTATTCTGTTTCTTTGTCTTCACTCTTTTTTGTGCTTTTCTGAATCCACCACCCAGCTCGGCATTTCGAGGAATCACATTGGATCTCAAGGTCTCCAAAGCTAACCTGGAAGCCCAGATGCAATCATTTCACGTGCGGCTCTAGCCTTGGTGCCCACAGGGGTTCAATAATGGAGGTACCCCAATAGCTGGATGGTTTGTAATGGAATGTAATGGAACATCCGAAAATGAAATCGATGATTTAGTCTTACCCTCATTTTAGGACGCCGCCCAATATGTATATATATATATACACAGTGAATTATGAGTGATAGTATGTGATAGTATCAATCACTAAATTTGGTATATCCCTTCAGTTGAAATGATGTATTATCGCAATCAATATTCATTGATTATGTGCTTTACCAATCTCAGGATCCGACCACAAATTGGTCCAGTGGCCCCCATTTGTCAATCCCTGGGGCCCATCAATTCCCAGCATGGATGGTGATGTTCCATGGTAATATTCACTATCTGGGTTGATCAACATTGATTGTTCTTGGTTGACATAAACTTGGAGAAACTATTCTTGTTTGGTCGTTGTATTTTGATATTGCTGATTCACATTCTTTTTTAAAAATATACGTTTTCAAATGGTTAATTATCCCTATGATATTCTTACATACTAATCTTAAGATTCCCTGGGTAGTTATTCATTAAATATATCATTTGTCTAGTACTGTATTATCAATCATTGACCAAATTATCAATAATCATTATCCATCATCATCATCATGATTATAATAATCATTATCATCATGATTATAGTTATCATGAGAATAATCATTATCATAATGATTAACCACTATCAACCTTTACCAGCCATCAGTGTCATCATTATAACATAAATATAATGTTTAATCAGTATTAGTATTAGCCATATTTACGGAAAATGGTCCAATTATAATGGATGATAAACATAGTGGTTTACCTATTACAGATGATCGTTTTCCATCGCGAACTGTTAGTCACAACCAGAGGGTATATCTTTACTGATAATGATCATTCTTAAATCAGCCATTATTCATGATCATGAAATAAATGATCATTTTTTTTCATGATTTACCATGACCATCATCACTTCTATCTTCCAAACCCCAGGACGCGGTTCATCTCCTCCTGGAGCTTTGGTCCTCCTCGCCCGCCTTCCTGGGCGTCGCGGCGCTGCACTGCGCCGTGGTCGGCGGCGCCGCGGCGGGCCGCTTCGAGGCGCCGGTGATCTGCTACGGCGCGCCCCGGTCTGCGGTCAGGGAAAGGGGGGACGGTGGGCCTAGGGAAACATGGGATTTACTATGGAAAATTGGGGAAGATTTGGGTTTAAGCAGCTTAACTTGGGATTTTGGCCAGGAAACTTGGGATTTTCACAGCAAGAATTAGGGGTGTAAGCAGCCGAAGCAGTATCTTGGGCAGCAAAAATGGAAGTTGAACCAGCCAATAATGTGATTCATCTAACGAATTGGGTATGATGATAAACCCATCGCATTGGGGGGTTGATACAATTTACAAGCAACAACATGAGGATGCATGACGGGTAAAATGCATGTAGACAGCTTATGTATGGGGGTTTACCAGGAAATAGTGGGGAAAGAAACTGATGAATGTAGTAATGGCAACATATCAACATGACGTACATTCTTGTTTCCTGGTGTACTGCGAGAGGTAATTCAAGCAAATCAAAAACCCTGAATTGAGCAGAGTTAAAACCTCTTTTGGCTGATGATGAAGGGGAGTATACTGCCCAATATACATTGAAAACTGGGGTAGATGCCCTCGGGAGCTCAATGTCAACAGATGCGCTGCTGAGCATGTGGGGTACCATTTTGTTGGCGAACGATCACATTGCCTTTGGGGACTCCTTCCCCTTTGGATGTAAATTATATAATGTATACATGTATTGCAGGATCATTCATTACTCAACCATGGTGGATAAGATCGGAAGTTGAATTTTATGATTGACCTTTTGCAAACCATGGAAGATAAGAACCTCCCTGATCTACGGAACAATGAGCAGATAGAAGATTTAATCCCCATTTGCAGCTCAGGAATTGCGAGGTCATCTGAGTGGTTTCCTGACCGATGTATCACCTAGTCGTCCCATTCCTGTGAGCTCTGTAGGGGCCAATGGCGCGAGAAAAGTTGGGCGATGGGATAGGGATGGGCCAGATGTGGCTTGTGCGTATTGGTGTATAGTGAATGTGGGATCCACCTTAATCCACGTTGCTAAACCATCCCCAATCATCAACCGTTTAGAGGCTTTTATAAATTGTCCCCAGCAGGGGTTATACACACCAATAAAGCACAGATTGGTGACCGCTTCATCATTGGGGATCGAAGGTTGCCTGGGATAATCTGACTAAAGGCACTGGTGGATGGCTGGTGTCCAACGATCAATTCGAAGGATCCATCACCATGTCACAACCAAACTCAAATGTGATCAACCCCACGAAGTAGGTACACTGAATGGTTAATATGATAGGTACGATTTTCCACAAGTATATCGTTGAACTACTGAAATCACAATGGATGTTTTTCCATCACAATTTGGTGGTCCAGAACCACACCGGTGATGATCCTGTGGTGATCCAACGGCCAAGGATCACTTTCGCCATGACGGGGTCTGAGGAGTTGGTGGCGCAGATTAAAGCTGCGCTATCTCAGAGTTGCAGAGCTAAAAACAGTGTGGGCGTGGACCGCGAGGGCTTCGAAGCTCTATTCTTTTGTTGCTTTTGTTAGGCCAACAGGTTATTATTCAAATTAATTAACTATATTTCAAAGTGATTGCTGGATCGAAACATGTCAGAAGTCTGACAGTTAAACAAAAACAAGGTGTCACTGTGTCAGGTAATCAGTCTACAGTATGAGGATGCGTGGAACATACAGATGACTCTGGGGATGTCCATAAGCAACCAGCAGCATCATCAAGGCATTACGGAGAGGAATCTTGTTGTGAGTTGTGCTTTAAGCGGCGGCCAACCGGCTCATATCTATCGTTTGCTGGAAAAAAATATCCAAGGAGACTTCTGTATTTCTACAAGATTCTATCGACTAGTTGGTGCTTTATCCGCGACTTGGATGGAGGATGATGATGTTCATAATTCTCCATTCATCCTCGCATGACGATTTTGATTTCTCAGCTACCCATGTCTTCGGTTGAACCCTACCAGTGACTCTTGTAGAGGCCCCATTTATGGTGGCTTAAACCAATCTGCATGCAGCCACCAACGATCTAGAACTTCTGCTGAAGAATCTGTGCTAATCCCATCCACTAAAGACTGCAGTCTAGGGATTCCAGGGATTCAATGCGAGGAAAAAGACATTTAACTAGTTACACCATGTTACACCCTAGTCTTGAAAGGTTGCATTTCCGGTATGGATGATATGGGTTTGTCTGAAGATCGGGTACCCCTAATGGATGATCATCATTTTCCCTACTACAATGACTGTGGGTATCCCCTATTTCAAACCCAGATTCCAATGGTATCATCCCACGTTGATCCTAGGCTTTGGCATCCCGCCGAGTGATGTCTTCGTTTCTGTGGCCACGCAGATCCCAGGGCAGCGGCGCTTGCAGGCGAACAGGTCATGGTGCAATGCGGTGCCTCGAATTCTTAACTAAGTTGGATCATAACCAGAAAAACTATCGGGTCTAGGGTAGATAATATTGATATACATAATATATATATATATATAATTATGCTATATATATATATATTAATATATATATATGTATACACATTCATATCACATGATATCTATAGTTAGATATGTTAGATGGGTTCATAAACCAACTTGGAACTGGAGGAATCACCTGGTACCCAAAATCATCCATTCTGGCAATATGTTTGGGATGTTCACCAGTGCCGTCATTGGAAAAACCCAAGCCAGAGGGGTTGAATGACTATCGATTTCTTGTCAGATGTGTGGATTCCTGGTGTTTCCAGGGTCTTGATTCCTCTCATGCAACCAAAACTCGAGTCGCGTATAGCATACAATGTCCTATATTCCCGTATCCCCATATTCATATCATCCAGTTCCATTTATTCTGATTCCAAAGCACACTGTAGATATATACTCAGAAAGCTCTTCCCAGCCCTTCCTTTGCTTGGGTTTATAATTTATAGATGTTTTGTGAACAATGATCCTGATCATTGCGCACACCTCGATGACTGCCAACAGTGGGGAAGCAGTCTACATGAGATGCCCCTGTGACAGACGCTACGCATGGAGACGGTGTTTTCAGATGATGTTTGTGAAGGAATCTGAAGGATGATGGTGGTTGTTGATTTGGGCGGCCCCGTGCTTTGCAGCAAAATAGATATGGTGAAAGCCAAAAAGAGCTCCCTAAAAGTGCTGTTGCAATGAGGATTCTCACACACTTGCCTTCTTTAATTGCTTCCCCATGTTTTTCGTTCAGAGGATGGTAGTGAAATTGAGTCAAACCCAAACAAACTGTTGTGGTCTCAGGTGAGCCAGAAATACCTACAGACGGAAATTTAGAACCTGCACACTTTGTTCATTTGTACTTACTAAACCAAGATTAACCAAGTAGGAAGGCTATTTGACCCACTCTGATCACGGATGGTCAACGTTGATTCAAAGCACTGCGTTGTTGGTGATACCTCCATTTTTGTTGCAAATCAACTTAGAATTACCGTATGAATTATTGCTATGATTTGCTACAATTGGGATTGGCTACACCTGCTTCCTGGTTTTATCACTATGCCACTCACTACAGTTGGACATACAACTGCAGTCCGTGGGAATCATCAGCATGGGATGCTTTATCAAAAAGTTCCTCTAGATGTAGCTGTATATATTTCTATTTATAGACATGTATTATTCATAAATACAAGTTATTACAAGTTCATCTTACCAGAATATGGCACTCTACCCAATATGGCTATTTATTGCCAGATATTGGATGGTTCTTAAAAAAAGGAACTTAACCCCACAGGCCGACGACAGCGACCAGACGGACTTCCGCATCGCCCTGTCCCTTTCACCCGGGGAGGCCGTCCGGGTGGTTGGGGGGGGTTGGCTTCCTGCCTGTGCCAAACATATCCAAAACCTGGCTAATGAGCCCCAAAAAACCATTCAACCTAGGTGAGGATTCTACCGAATCCTACCATTTATTTTGCGCAGTAAACTCTTCCAATAACCAAGACCAGCTGAGACTGAAACCCACATGGCCCAGTTCCGGTGCTGCAGGCCTCCCGCGTCTTGGCGGAGATGGCTGGAGGTGTCAGTGGCTTGGCACAGCTGATCGAGTCTCAAAGCTGGGGGTTGTCCTAAAATTGGGATATCAATTGTTTTTCTTTGGGAAACTCCAAGAAATGTTTCCAAATTAGGTTTGAGATGTACTTCGGATATCTTAGGATCTTGTTTTTTCTTTAAGCTCAAATTGTGCTATCAAACCAAGCAGTATATGGTGATAAATGGGATATTCTCCGACACAGATGATTTAAGCAACAGTATGATCTGTATACCACCAAATGACAATTTTGGGAGGGATTATGTTCAGTAGCCAGTGGATTTAGGGATAGCCTATTTTCAGACGACCCCATAGGCGAAATCCCAATTCAGTCGGCTATGTTGGTAGTTCAATCCAGCCAGCAGCTCATGGGGATTCCAGCAGCGGTTTTCCCAACAGAATCTGGATTTGACCAACGAAAATCATGGCTTTGCTGAGATATGTTCAACAACTATGTCCAAGAGTCCAAGAACTGTCGCTATTTAACCTGATGCAAGAACCAAAGTAGTAGGTGCTTACGATCCACTTCCTGGCTGCTGTGAAGTGCGAACCTGTTCCGAATAAATCTCAACTCTACACTTCAAGAGTAATCACATTTAGGGCTGGGGCAAAATGGGTACCCCCAACAAATGGATGAATCAACAATTTGTTATCGTTTAGGGCCTTTAATTTTTGACCCAGTGAAAGGTTAATGCCTGTTCTAGACATGGCATTGGATTCCAGGGGGCCTACTTTCACCAAATTCACAGAAAACACACCATGAAGGTAGATCATGTTTTGGTTGTCCATGTGACTTTTCTCGTGAATATACGGGAGGGAAACACGTTGCCCCTGATTGCTGCAGGTGTGTTCGATTTGAAGATGGAAATCACAGATGTGGCAGCACCTTGGCCAAACTGGTGATACTGGTGCCTGTGGATCTCCCTGGGCTGTCTAGTTACCTGTAGGATATGCAATTCAACATTAGATGATGTGAAATCATGAGGAATTTGGGTTGGTGACATTGTCTGCCAGGTAACTGGAAGATCTGTGTATGATACCAGTAGGACCGCACAAGGCGGTGGCGGAAGTTTCAGGAATAGCAAACTATAGGAAAGGTGAGTTGCTGTGAATGATGGATGGCAGAGCGAACCCACTGATGGATCA
>BGPT01001424.1:81717-131864 GCA_003297045.1 Symbiodinium sp. clade C Y103 | reverse complement strand
TTCTCATCTCTGATCTTCTCACTTCTGACTTTTCTCACCTCTGCTTTTCAACTGTCCATATTGTCGGAAGTTTCACTTCTAAACTTCCTTCGATGAGATGATATGAGCATGCTGAGATGTTCAGAGTTTAACATTTGCAGTGATGCTTGATGTTACTTCTATAAAAACTGCTAGCCAGATTTGCAGGACGCAATGTGGATGGACTGTTGTTTTAACTCACTATCAAGGAGAACTGATTCAGGGGTCCCCTTCAAGGTACATCTATAGCCTGCCCAGGCCATAGGAGTCTCTTCCTCTCAAGTGGTTTCAAATGCTTTGTCACTGGGTTTCATGGAGAAAATCTGCTTCGGAAGGCTTGAGACTTCGCATAGCCCCTATCCATGGACCCTTTCCGGAATGGGTTTTCGTGGCGCAACTTCAGGTCGAAACTCGAGCAGCATCGGTTCGCACATTGAGGACCGGACTGTCTGGAAACTCGAAGGAGGTTTGTTCCCAAAACTAGACACTTCGTGGTTCTTCATGATTTGTTGATGTATACAATGACACCTTCCCGAAACCGAAAGAACATCAGAAAGTTCTATAGAGACTGGAACTCACCCCTTTTTTGGACAAAACCACATGACAGTGAGCCTACACGTCAAGTTCGATTCCTCTGGCATTTTGTTTGAAAAAGTACAGTACTATTCAAGATCCAATCGTTCAAAACTTTGTATTCCCACTCGTTTCCGAGCAAACTGGCCATTTGCTGAAGTGTACCACATGTGTGGGCCACCCCCAAATGGAAGAAATTCCACACGTTCTCAAGCAAATCCAATGAAATCCCTATATTTTTCATGGTAAAACCATGGTATAACCCATCTAAAACCGCCATTTTTCATGGGAACTCCCAGCATTTCCGTCACGCCCTTAGCGGTTCACCCGCAGGAGCGATGCCGCAACGGGTCGAGCGTTGTCGGAGGATTCCGATGGATCGCCCTCCAGCAACTCAAGCCTTGCATGGTGCAGGCGCACCAGAATGACTACTATATTCCCTTGGGTGAAATGGGAATAATAAGGGAATAATAAGGGAATAATTATTGGGATGATATGGTTATATGCCCTTGAAAAAAGTAAATGGCCATTGAAATAGGGATACTATGGCATAATTAATGATGATGAAACCTTGGGTTAAAAAATAGTAAAGCCATTATTGTTGGGTTTAATGTGGGTAAAACCAATGCCATAAATCAGAAATGACTGGGAAGGGTTGTTGTTTTGCCAACATTATTGAATTATGGTTGATGCATGTTGTTCTAGTTATGATTGATGGACATGAATCTTTGTAATTTGATTTGGGAACTGTTATAAGGACGGGTGTCTTTCTTACGATCGATATTCTCTATGGCTCCAAAGACCTTCTCAGACTGTACCTGGGGCTGGTTTTTGGGGGTTCTTCTACACCTTCTGAGACGGTACTTGGAGCACTAGGGATTGTTATATTAGGATGGGCATACATTTGATTGATAGGAACTATTATGATTGGTAGCCTTCCCCTAATATCAAAAAAACCCAGCAACCATGGTTTAATAGAGGATTTACACATATTTGGAACCATTGAGGGATGCTTAATATAGATGGGGTTATTATGATATATAATCATTCATATCTAACAATATTGATATACAATATATTTCAATTTGAGCTGAATGATTGGTCTATCATAAGAAACTGTGTATTATGATTAGTGTCATTAGTGATGGTACCTATTTTTAGCATTGCTAATTATATGACTACTATCATTGATCGTAGTTATTATTGTTTTATTGTTGTGACTATCGTTGTTACTATTGTTTCTATTGTTGCTATTACTAGTGCTTTTACTATGATGAGCTATCAATGATTACGGATTACCATGGACATGGAGTCATTGATATTTTATGGGTCTACTGGGGATGTGAATGTACAAAGTCCAGCGTGAAGGTGCGCAATATGGAGTAGATTTGCCTAGAAAAGTGTCAGATTGACACTTTAGCCAGTAGAACTATATATATATATATTATATATATATATATATGTTTTTTCTGCAAAATAACAAGAAATTTGAAACTGCTTTGCGTTTCTTCGTTAGATCCATCTTCAAACATCAACGTGAAATAGTCCATCTTTGGCCTCCCTGGAAGTGATGATTTAGCAGCCACAGGGACATTGTTGAACGGGTTTCGAACGGGTTTCCTTGGTTGATTTGTCTCTGTGTTGCTGTTCTTTGGAGGCAAATTTGCCTGGCTCTGAGATACAGCATCTTTAAAGGGTGTTTTTCTGCATGTTTGAAGTCTTGTTCATATGGGCAAATTATGCACAAGTGTACTATATGTACAACAAGTCATACTACTTGAGCAGATCGTGCCAGTGGGTATAGCGGCAATTCGTCCCTGTCAAGAGTTGCAATATGTTGCAATATGTTGTACTGTGATCAAATGTGGCCTACACAAGTCCAATTGTAGAGGATTGTGTCCCAATTGTGGTTTGTCCCATCCCTGGCTTTGTTGCAACACATCTCGTGTTTTAAACATGCGTGTTGCTTCATTTCTCACTGTGGCTGGTGAAAAAAAAATGTTGGTCTGATCTTGTTTCAATTTGTTGTGTTTTTTTGATGCGCATTTTTTGCCGGTAAATGCCTTCGCGCTATTCTTTGTTCAATAGCAACTTTCTTGTTTGGTTATGGGATTTTTGCCGATACCAGGCGCAGCTATCGCCAAGTGACAGACTTGAACATCACGGTTACCACCGAAACAGCGCTGGAAGATTTTACTCATCTTGTCCCTTGGAAAATGGTGATTGAATGGGAATCTAATGGGAAAAATCGAATGGGAACGTTTAATAGGATTTTGCTATGTCCATTCGGAAGTTGGCTGGTAAACTCATCCAACTGAGGATAAGCCTAGCTAGCCTCGTTATAAACCAACTCACCTATTTGGGGGGGCTGCACATTGTAGTTTCATGGGGACTGTGACTAATCAACAAACTAGAAGTTTGTGGGTAAATTTGAGCGATGTCATCGGCTGACATCACCATGACTTTTTTGTGAGGGGAAGTATCTTCAAATTGAATATAACATACAATACATTATAATACCATATTTGGAGAGATGAGCATCCAGTCACCATTTATTTTGGGGTGAAGAGAAAGGTATCAGGGTTTCGGCCAATAGCTATGGTGTTTGAAGTGTCGCCGACACCAGGGGATACAAGCGGATTTGACGTTACCATTAAATATGCATATGGCTCAAAAATGGTTGCGTGCGGGTTCCTAGGTATGTAAATAGCTGTGGCAAATATGTAGATATCTAATCTTGGGTTGAGCGAGCTAATGATTCTGGTTGTTGCCAAAAAACAATTCGAAAAAACAATTCCCACGATGCACATCCGAGTAAGGGGTGGACTGGAATTACAACCAGCAATAGTCAAACATGGAATCATAGGGCTTTGCTTGTCATGGCCCTTGGACAGACAGTTTGTCAACATAATGCCAGGGAGAGGTCTTGACGCTCAAAAAAGTGGTGCAGATTGGCTCAATTACAGAAACTGGTCCGGACGGTACGTTGTTTCTCAAGATATGCTTCAAGTTTCTGTAGCTTTGCCAAGCGGTTGCAGTGAGAAGTTTTCGATTCCGCAGTCCTCCAAAGTAGGGGACTTGAGGGTTCTGGCACAGAAATCCTTTCAACGTGGNTGTAGCTTTGCCAAGCGGTTGCAGTGAGAAGTTTTCGATTCCGCAGTCCTCCAAAGTAGGGGACTTGAGGGTTCTGGCACAGAAATCCTTTCAACGTGGCTTCTTGAAGCTTGTGACTGCAGACCATGGCGCGTTGGATCCTACAGTGTCTCTGCAAGCTGCAGGACTTGAGGATGGAGACCATTTGACAGCTATTGTCCTGGAGGCAAAGCTGGCGGCAACAGCAACAGCTTTGGCATTGTTTTGCTCTGGAGGTGACCGAGTTGTCACATGGGGCTCTCAAGACTGTGGTGGTGACAGCTCTGAAGTAGAAGATCAGCTGAAGGGTGTCCAGCAGGTTCAAGCAACATCTGGTGCATTTGCTGCGATCCTGGCTGATGGGTCAGTCGTGACTTGGGGCAGGCCAGACCATGGTGGTGACAGCTCTGAGGTCCAAGATCAGCTGAAGAGTGTCCAGCAGCTTCAAGCAACAGATGGTGCATTTGCTGCGATCCTGGCTGATGGGTCAGTCGTGACTTGGGGCAGGTCACACTGTGGTGGGGACAGCTCTGGAGTAGAAGATCAGCTGAAGGGTGTCCAGCAGGTTCAAGCAACATCTGGTGCATTTGCCGCCATCCTGGCTGATGGGTCAGTCGTGACTTGGGGCTCTCCATACGAAGGTGGTGACAGCTCTGAAGTCCAAGACCAGCTCGCAGTTGTCCAGCAGCTTCAANGTCAGTCGTGACTTGGGGCTCTCCATACGAAGGTGGTGACAGCTCTGAAGTCCAAGACCAGCTCGCAGTTGTCCAGCAGCTTCAAGCCACAAGTTTTGCATTTGCTGCAATCGTGGCCAATGGGTCAGTCGTGACTTGGGGCTATCATGAATTTGGTGGTGACAGCTCTGAGGTGCAAGATCAGCTGAAGGGTGTCCAGCAGGTTCAAGCAACAAACTTTGCATTTGCTGGGATCCTGGCTGATGGGTCAGTCGTGACTTTGGGCGAACGAGACCTTTGCATTTGCTGGGATCCTGGCTGATGGGTCAGTCGTGACTTTGGGCGAACGAGACTATGGTGGTGACAGCTCTGAAGTCCAAGATCAGCTGAAGGGTGTCCAGCAGGTTCAAGCAACATCTGGTGCATTTGCCGCGATCCTGGCTGATGGGTCAGTCGTGGCTTGGGGCTCTCCAGAACATGGCGGAAACAGCTTTGACGTCCAAGATCAGCTGAAGGGTGTCCAGCAGGTTCAAGCAACAGGTCGTGCATTTGCTGCGATCCTGGCTGATGGGTCAGTCGTGACTTGGGGCGAACAAGGCTATGGTGGTGACAGCTCTGGAGTCAAAGATCAGCTGAAGGGTGTCCAGCAGGTTCAAGCAACAGATGGTGCATTTGCTGCGATCCTGGCTGATGGGTCAGTCGTGACTTGGGGCAGGCCAGACCATGGTGGTGACAGCTCTGACGTCCAAGATCAGCTGAAGGGTGTCCAGCAGCTTCAAACAACACGCTTTGCATTTGCTGCGATCCTGGCTGATGGGTCAGTCGTGACTTGGGGCTCCCAAGACCATGGTGGTGACAGCTCAGCTGTCGCAGCCAATTTTTCACATGCGTAATATTGTGTAATCATGTCGTCGCAAAGCCGCCCTTCACTCCGCAATCCGATAGATTTACAAGAATGGCTTTCGAAAGTGCGTTTGAAAAAGCCCAGGATTGACCTGTAGCAAAGGCAGTGTCGCATCCACTACGTGTTTACCCACAACTATTGAGGTGTCAACCGTAAGTTTTCCCTTCACCATTAGATATCCACCTGATGTTTTTAAAACATTATCCATGGTCCATATACTTTATCAGCATTATGCGACCAACCAACCAACCAGCCAAGATGGGAGGGAGGGGGAAGGTGGTGTTGCCGGGGCAATGTTGGGGCCACGTTGAGGCCGTGCAGGGCCCATGTTGAAGCCACGGTCACCGGGGGGTAGGGGACCTCCTTCGAAGGATAGTGTCCTGTAAAAAATGAGGGTATGCTATCACAGCTGGGTACGGCGAGGCCAAGATAAGTTCAAAGCTTAAAGCAGCATGGATTTTACCAATAACAATAGGGGGATTGTTTACCAGAGGGCGTCCCAATCGTTTATCATTGTTGTTGGTTTTGTCCCCATGTTCTTCAACCCCAGCTTGCCTGCAACTTGGTCGACCTATTTCTAGCCAACAATCTCATCTCTTCATGCAGGCATGCTTCCAGCAATGTCCGCAAATTTTGGGAATTGGGAAGCCGTTTGTTTTTGCATAAAAGAGAAAATATGTGTAAAATGTGTGTGTGTATATATATATATATACCATGTGGTCATGTGGTATATATATACATATCATGTGGTCATGTGGTATTCAAGTATTCCGAGTATTCCAAACCCCAAGCTTATTTGGCAAGTTGTTCTTTGATTCTGCTACTCTCTGAGTGGATCCCAGTGGCAGCCCTCCCTCCTTTGGGCCTGGTTTGTTGTATCCAGTCATGAACTGAAAATTTCCTTGAACACAACCCATTGTTTGGTTGATTTTCCACTTGGTTTTCAATTGTATTTATGTTTCTATTGTTGTTTTTTTTCTCTTTCTCTCTATATACAATATATTCACCAGTCTCACCTTATTTCATTATATATTGTACATCTCATCTTTCCCAATTCTATCTCATTTATATCCCGCAGATTTTCTGGATGTCCCCCCCATTCTTTCCCATATTATGTTATAGCCTAAGTTATACCAGATTCCATTGCCAAAAAACCATAGGAAAACCCACGCTTTTTTGGTCGGTTTCGCTTCGCGAGGTCATCTACACAGCCTCGACCTTGGTGGAACAATCCACTCCCGTGGAGCATTTGATCTTCGATGCCAGCGCCACGGTGGGTGGCAACTTGCCCGAACGAACGCTCCATTTTTGCTGGGGATGTTCCAGCCACGTTTGATTAATGGGAGGGTAAGTTCAATTACTGTATGTATATACAGGTGTTCGATGTCAAGTTACATTGCTGGTGTTGGATGGTTGTTTGAAAGATTCATTGATTGGTATTGCGTCATTGCGTCCTGTAACTTGCTCCCTGCTAGCTCTGGATTGGATCTTTGTTGCCCAAGCGCCCAGAGACGGCGAGTTCTGTGCCATTTGAAAATGGCAGTGAGTAAGCACCGTGTATGGTATGTTTGACTAACATTTACCCCAACAATTGCAAAAAATCGGGCACATGATGTTTTTTCGACTAAGAATCACAAACAGGGTGTACATCTTCAAAATATGGATGACTCCCCACCACCCCAGCATATATGGGTTTGACCGGATCACATGCATTCAGGCATTGGCTTTATCGACGATGCAGCTTGGCTTTCAGAAGATGGATCATGTTACAGTGATTCCCTGGAGAACTGCCTTAGATACGAGATGGTTGAAGATTCCCATCACAATATCAGAGAGTAAGAGAGAGAGCAAGTTGAATATGATTTATAATCACTTGGAACAGAATATACCCACCGTTTTCGAGCTGCTTGATTTTTTGACACATTGCCAAGTGGAGGATAGTGGAGGCGAGTTGGTAGATGCGATAGTCATAATTATGGGTTCCACTTACTTTCCGACGGGGACGATAAAACTCAGGTTGTTTCTTTAGGATAGTGATAACTTGCCACTAGCATGGTACCCACCAATTCAAGAACAGCCAAACGGGGCTATCAATCAAGGGTTGACTTTGGACTGTTGTATACCCTCAATCTTGTGTCGTCTTGTTTTGTCTGAAGGTAAGACTATCAGAAACATCCTCCCACATCCCATTTTTGAGCTGGCATACAGCACATAGATGGACTCAGATCATTCCAGTAAATCCATGTAAATCCATGGGATTCATGGTCGCGGTATCATGCTATACAGTTTCCATAGAAGAATGAGAGTTCGCCGATGAGAGTGGGATCAGGGAAGCCCTCAGGGAAGCGACTCAGCTTCCTTGAAGGATCATCAGAGTTCCAACAAAACAGGAGGGCTCCAGGGTTCCGTTTCCTGTTTTGGGGCTCTTCTGCCAAACGATGCACCATTCCCAGACTCAGAGGTTGGAACACAAGAGACACTGCTACTAGCAACAAGAGGAAACATGGTTACATACTTGCAATTGCATCACATGTTACCACTATGCATTACTTATTCATTGCTTATTAAATTATAGGCCAATTATTCCCAGAAATCGTAGATGATATCAATGATATCCGTGGTTTTTGGCGAACTTCACCGGTTTTACCCACATATTTTTGGTTCTTTGATCCCCATGGAACCGGGTGTCCCCCAAGGACTTGGATCCCTTCGAGTTCGGCGGCAACGTCACGTGGCAGGAACCGCTGGATGCCACCCGGGTGCAGGACACGGCGACATGGCCAGCGGGCGTTGCGTGGTTCAGAAATGGGCTACCAATCATAAGGAATCCCTACCCTCTGGTAAACTAACATAGCTATTGAAACTGGTGATTTATAGTGTATTTTCCCATTAAACATGCTCATTTTCAATAGCTATGTTAGTTTACCAGAGGGTAATGTGGGTAAAACAATGCCACAAACCAGCTGTTTTGGGAATGGTTCACATATACCACCTATAAAAATGGTGAGTCATTGGGGGATGGTTTATTATTGACCAACATTGGATCCTACTAGTGCTGGGATGACCTTAGCGAAATATAGCCCATGTGTCCCCTTTTTTGCAATTTTTGGACCTTGACACATATAAATGTTGATTACCAAGCATACTTGAATGATAATTATTCCCCGGTGCCGCCCAGAGGTTTTTCATGTGACCAACCCTTTAGGGTGTGTTGAGGGTTTGTCTATGGTTTATTGAGGGTTTGTTTGGTGTGTTTAAGATTTTTATCACGGTTTTAATAAGAGTTTACTCTCAAGGCTTGGTCTTGGGAGTGTGTTCCAATGCTCAAAAAGTGGTGCAGTTTGGCTCAATTGGAGAAACTAGTCCGGACGGTACATTGGAGTTTCTCAAGATATGCTTCAAGTCACTGTAGCTTTGCCAAGCGGTTGCAGTGAGAAGTTTTCGATTCCGCAGTCCTCCAAAGCAGGGGACTTGAGGGTTCTGGCACAGAAATCATTTCAACGTGGCTTCTTGAAGCTTCTGACTGCAGACCATGGCGCGTTGAAACCTACAGTGTCTCTGCAAGCCGCGGGACTTGAAGATGGAGACAATTTGACGGCTATTGTCCTGGAGACAAAGCTGGCGGCAACAGCAACAGCTTTTGCATTGTTTTGCCCTGGAGGTGACCGAGTTGTCACATGGGGCGATCATGAATTTGGTGGTGACAGCTCTGAAGTCCAAGATCAGCTGAAGGGTGTCCAGCAGCTTCAAGCAACATCTGGTGCATTTGCCGCGATCCTGGCTGATGGGTCAGTCGTGGCTTGGGGCTCTCCAGAACATGGCGGCAACAGCTCTGACGTCCAAGATCAGCTGAAGGGTGTCCAGCAGCTTCAAGCAACAAGCTTTGCATTTGCTGCGATCCTGGCTGATGGGTCAGTCGTGACTTGGGGCGAACAAGACTGTGGTGGGGACAGCTCTGGAGTAGAAGATCAGCTGAAGGGTGTCCAGCAGGTTCAAGCAACATCTGGTGCATTTGCCGCGATCCTGGCTGATGGGTCAGTCGTGACTTGGGGCTCTCCATACGAAGGTGGTGACAGCTCTGAAGTCCAAGACCAGCTCGCAGTTGTCCAGCAGCTTCAANGTCAGTCGTGACTTGGGGCTCTCCATACGAAGGTGGTGACAGCTCTGAAGTCCAAGACCAGCTCGCAGTTGTCCAGCAGCTTCAAGCCACAAGTTTTGCCTTTGCTGCAATCGTGGCCAATGGGTCAGTCGTGACTTGGGGCTCTCCAGACCATGGTGGTGACAGCTCTGACGTCCAAGATCAGCTGAAGGGTGTTCAGCAGGTTCAAGCAACAGATCGTGCANACCATGGTGGTGACAGCTCTGACGTCCAAGATCAGCTGAAGGGTGTTCAGCAGGTTCAAGCAACAGATCGTGCATTTGCTGCGATCCTGGCTGATGGGTTAGTCGTGACTTGGGGCAGGCCAGACCATGGTGGTGACAGCTCTGAGGTGCAAGATGACCTGAAGGGTGTCCAGCAGCTTCAAGCAACAAGCTCTGCATTTGCTGCGATCCTGGCTGATGGGTCAGTCGTGACTTGGGGCGAACAAGGCTATGGTGGTGACAGCTCTGGAGTCAAAGATCGGCTGAAGGGTGTCCAGCAGGTTCAAGCAACAGATGGTGCATTTGCTGCGATCCTGGCTGATGGGTCAGTCGTGACTTGGGGCAGGCCAGACCATGGTGGTGACAGCTCTGACGTCCAAGATCAGCTGAAGGGTGTCCAGCAAATTCAAGCAACACAGGAGGCATTTGCTGCGATCCTGGCTGATGGGTCAGTAGTGACTTGGGGCACACCACGCTATGGTGGTGATAGCTCAGCTGCCGCAGCCAATTTTGCACATGTGTAATATTGTGTAATCATGTTGGCGAAAATTCGCTCTTCACTTTGCAATCCGATAGATTAATGAGAATGGCTTTGGAAAGTGTGTCGCGTCCAATACCTGTTTACCCAAAACTATTGAGGTGTCAACCGTAAGTTTTCCCTTCACCATTGGATATCCACCTGATGTGTTTAAAACATTATCCATGGTCCATATACTTTATCCACATTATCCGACCAACCAACCAACCAGCCAAGATGGGAGGGAGGGGTGGAGGTGTGGCCGTGCAGGGCCCATGTTGAAGCCGGGGTCACCGGGGGGTAGGGGACCTCCTTCGAAGGATAATGTCCTGTACAATTATTCAATAGGGATAGTACGTGGGATGAAGAAAAACACAGCAATGGTGGGTGTGTTTGAAAGGTGACAATGTGGGATACGGATCCCAATTCAAATGTAAACCTACTGGAAGCAGAATGGGAATATAATAGGAATATAGTGGGGATACGGGATATCACCAACAACGAGATGGCTTAGTCCCGAAACGGGGGATAAATACCGCTATTTTGCTCGGGAATTGGGGTAATTAGTGTATTTTCGTATAAATCCAGGCTGGTAGTTTTGAATCTACAAGACAAATGGGGTATGAAGCAAGAACAAATTTTATGGAGGATAATTATGGACGTGGAAAACACTGCATTGGCTCGTTCGCAAACCAAGGGCTCCCCAATGAGTGCCATGAACCTTCTTGTAGAATACATGTTGCAAAAGACTGGATAGGGAATCCGTGGCAATCCTAAACCTGGGTCTTAGAATCTTCCAGTGGACATTTAGAATCATGTTGTCGTCGTACTATCAATTTAAAATGTGTCCCACAGCAGGACTATCTCCTCTACTTTGCGGAAGATGCTGCCGGTGCAAACCGCAGCAGCGTGGGAAGTATCGTCCCTGTAGGTGCAACTTGGGGGTTTCCTTCGGCATTTGGAGAATGTTGTAGTATCTTATAATATCATATAATTTTCTATAATATCTTATAGTAACCCCAAGCAGGTAGAAACGTAACTTTCCTATTTTTTGGGTTGCTACAGATTCATATTGATATACAAACAGTTTTCAGAAAGAGAAATGAGGATGGCAATACTGATATTATCGACAGCATACAATACTATCCATCATATGCAAGAATCGCAATGGCATAGCATTTTACAGGTACGGTACTATGATAAACCAAATCATGTAAACCACATGATTAAACAACTACAACATACCATGATGTTGCAGGAGATATCCACATGTTTGTTCCCATTTCTCACTCCTTCTCCGCATCTGCAAGGCACCAACCGCATTCTGCTCGCAGCAGATATTCAGCAGCAAGCGCACGATCACCTGGTGTCACTTGGCGCTTACCTTTCGTGACCCGGGGATGAAGGATCAACAATGTTGGAACATACTATGAGATAACACATTGGTTTATGGTGGATATAGTTGATACATGTATAGATGTTTGTAGAGATGAATATGAGATAAATATAGATAAATACGAACAAGCGTTAGTGTTTGATTTTTTTTGTTGACTCTCCTCAAATTGCTTGTTTCCGTAATAATTCGGAAAACACATGAAAACACGTGGTTAATAACCGGATAACGGATAACCTTTCATTTATATGTTTGACTGTTTCAAAGCCTGTACACTGCTTCTGCAATTGTTATCACTTTTCTGGTCCCTATATTTTGTATGACTATAGCCATCGTTTATTTATATATTTTGTGGGTAGTCTCAAAAGTGGGAACCCCAAATCCAATGTATTGTAATATGTTGTAATTATGTTTCCCAAATCAAAAGCCAGTTTTGAGGTACCTGTCATTTTGATACAAGCCCCCAATACTTGGAAATCCAATTGTTTTCCCACTTAGATCACCATGTTCCATTGCAACAGCGTCACATCCAATGTTCAAACTGGCTTCTTAAAATGCCAATACCATGGTAACACCACCATTCTGAAGTTATGCCCCTTCAACCATGGTGAAGCACATCATGTTTTCATTTTTACACGATGGTAGTACCATGTGTTTCCCCTCAGGATCTACACCCGTTCCTTTCTGGTCGAGCAGACCACTCCGGGTTTCTTCGCCTTGTCGGACACGCACTCCATCGCTTCGGACATTGTGCCTTGGGTGGAAAAAACATGGGGACATGTGCCTGCAAAAATGGTAGGTTTTAGATGGTGTTAGCATGACATTTTGTGATACAAATGATGCCAAACCATGGATTTATAGGGATAGTATAAGCCAATCATTAATCATATGATTTCACAGGCATCATGATAGTAAATGAATCTATGGTTGCAGACCACGTTCCAAGGGTATCCCAACCAGTCACGACTTATTCATAAGCCCATTATATAGGGTTTGTTTGTAAATAGGGTACCCCAAAAAAAGAGATGTTTCACCATCACCGAGTAACAATGACCATGTATTGTGAGATTGGGGCAACCAAAAAATAAATCTTCAGAAGGCTCCCAAACCCCATCAATACCGTGCATGGTTGCGAAATCCTGCACCAGTTGGTAACTATTGGGAACTCTAGAACACTATCAAATAACATTTTTTTTTCAAGGGGATTTTGCCCATCTACAGGTGCAACTGGTGCAGGATTTCGCAGCCATGGATTCCCAGCGAAGTCCCCAGGTCTTTGAAGACTTGGACCTGGACTACACCGATTTGGGCGGGAACATCTCCTGGCTCTTCCCATTGGAATCGCAACAGGCCGGCTCCGCCGGTGCTGTGAGATGAACTTTCGAATACTTTAGACATGGTGGGGATGAACTTCAGAATGCTCCACAATTTCAATAGGGGAAAATGATGATAATCTATGAATATCCATGATATAAAATTGGAAGATATTGGAAACAATTCAGACGAAAACGTATGGGAAAGACTGTTTTGTAGAATCTGGATCTGGGAAATTCTGGAAACGTTGTTTTTGTTTGGAAGCTGATGAAGCACTGGAACCTGGCGCGAAAGATCCCACCTTGGAAGTTGAGCATGCCTCAGACATCGTTCCGCGCACTGGGGATAAATCATTCAAGCATATTCTTGGATGCCACACCACGGTGCTTCACAGCATTTAACATCATTTAACTATATATAGTCCAGAAAAGCAACGAAGAAACAACATAAATCAACATAAAATCCTGAACAGAGATGTTTTGCAAGAAATGATCTTCCAAATCCGCAACTTTCCAAGTCTCAAGACGAAGGTGGAAGCTTTGCCAGCCGTGCATGGCCAGGTCACGGAATATTACATCTACCTGGGCGACAGCCCCGAGCCAGCGAAGGTCTTGGGAGAGAATGGCAGTTTCCCCTGGACAGGCGCCCTGGCTGGTTACATGATGGAGGTTGAACCATCAAAAAAGTGGGGTGAAGTTTCACCAAACATGGGGATATGTTTTATACTTTGTTGATGTGTAATATTATACCTAATATGTACACATACTGTAGATAAAGTATGGTTGGCTGATGGTTTGGCAATGAAGCTACGATGTAGTTTGGGTGACGGTTCCCACAAAGCTCCGTGAACCATTAAAGACCAATGGTGCGTGGTTCAGCTCTCCCATTCAGGATCTCCGTGGGACGCCTCTAGTGATAAGTTGGTCCCTTCCTAAGTGTAGGTATCTTTACCATAAACCATTCTGAAGAGTTTGCTGTAGTATGTAGTTATAAACCAACTTGGAGGTTTCCTCAAATGGGGGTACTCCCAAATCATCCAAGTCATTGGACCATTGTTAAATTGTTGTATTGAAACCTACGATGACTTGGAGATCCCCCATGACTTAGGAAACCTCCACTTAGCTATCTCGGGGCCCCCCCACATTCCAGGTCGCTCACAGCTGGGCGTGGTGCCGTACTACGATTCCGATCTCTTCGTGCCCTCGGAGACGCCACGCAACGGCTATGGCTACGTGCCGTGGCTGGAGGGGTCCAGGGTGGGTAGCAGATTTTGAACATGGATCTGCTTGACCTCAAAATGACCAGTTTTGCTGAAACTGGGGAAAGTGGTGACTAGCCATACCTCTTCAAACAAACCTGAATGGGATGCTCGGACAAAAAGCAGCACCCATGCCTATGACTTTGCCTTTGGTGTATGCGAATGGCAGAATTGAGAACTTCCTGTCAACGTGCGTTTTTTGATTCAGATGGGTATTGTCCAAGAGCCATAGTACATGTAATACTATATAATACTATATTTGTAGGTTCTTTGTGGATGAGCATCCACTTACTCTCCAGTAAACCAAGATACATACATATTTTAGGAAACTGATCTACAAATGGTGGACGTTTAAACATTTTCCACATATAATTCCATGCAATGCCGTCCGAAAGTGCCGAGGTATTGGTCTATGCATCTTCAGCTCTGGCAGAGTCTCTCGGTTGCACGAACATCCGCAGCAGCCAGTTTATGAACAGAAGTGTACCAGGGTTTGATCCACATGGCAGTCAGACTTGGTAATGTAATATTTCAAAGTATATCTCAACATATGATATATGTTTATCATATTTTATCATGGTATATGGATGCAGAGATGGTTTGGCCATGCAAGAATGTAGATTGTCTCTTTCCATGTGTTTTCATTAGTTAGTTTCTTTGTGATGGTTGAATCTGCATTTTTACCCACATGTTTGTTGGTGACATATCTCATGTCTTGGTATTATTTCCAATAACTATTGATATCAGTTGATGGTCACAACCCCCTCTCTTGTTGCTTGATAAGTTGTCTATTTCTTGGAAATTACCTCATTTGTTGTGGGATCAACACACCATACCTGTTGACGCTCATTGGCCGGTCAGCCCAAGGCAGACGACTCCAGCAGTTCATGTGATCCACGACGCCAATGCGAGCGTGTCCAATGTGGACTTCGTGGGAAAGGATTTGGATTTGGAGGACCGGTCACGGAGATGGAGTTGGGTACGGCTTCATTCACCAAGAAACGAGGAGACTTTGCTGTTTTTTTTTGTGACGAGAAACTGGGGATTTGAGCAACCACCATGAAACGTCGCCAGGGTCCGCATAGGATACCCAACATACACAGTATTTTTTGTCGGGTATCTTGGGTTTAGCCATGAACGTGGTGGCCCCATGTGACCCCTGAAGGTTACCAAAGAACCTCTATGTTTGAGGCAAGGCAAACCCCAACATGGAATGGTTCAACAAAACTGTGATTTGCAGTATCAAAATGGGGATGAAAGGGGATGAAGATCTGCAACAACCAGCCCGTTTGATGCAGATGTATGGAAAGGGGGCTGAGGTGTTGATCCATAGCTAGATGGTTTTAGGTTGTTTTGTCGGTTCAAAGTGTCAACTGATGGTGTTCCACAATCTCATTTTCTCTTACTGGACTCCAATTCGATTTGTGTTCAAAATCCCAAGTTTGAGTGGATCATTTCCTCATTCTTGAATTTCTTTTGGGCGAAGTCCCCACGTTCACTGGCAGGTTGTCGTTTTGTTGATTGATTCAACTCAAAGTCTAGACTCTATTTTTATCAATTTGATTGCAGAAACCCATACCTGATTGTTGGTTTCAAGTATTTTGTATTTGTTTCCCTATCTAGGATGAACGAGATCCCAATTGACAATCAAATGTTTCAAGGTGTTGAAACCACCAGCCGGATAGCTATTTATATAATTATACATACATATATTTTATATACACACACACAACAAAATAGCGTGTTGTTTTTTCGTAGTGGTAAACTCCCAACGATTGATCCATTTTGAGCCTACAAACCTGCAAGACAACTACTTGGAGTTTCCCCTGGAACCCCTATGTGCCATTGCCAATAGTCTGACTATGCAGAGAAGGACATGGCCACCATTCCAAATTCATAGGGCGATTCAATTCATATACCCATGATTCTTGGATTTCCATGAAATGGGATACCATACTCACTATGATATCCATTACTATACTTTCCAGCAGTATGGAGGGAGCGGTGAAGGGAGCTGGGGGTATCTATATTCCCCAACCGAGAGCAGTTTGGAGCTACGAGTAGAGTTTCCAACCACATGATAGATAACCAACAATAGATGTAAACATATGTAAACCCAGTTTGATTAAGATATATATATATATATTATCATATATTATGTATGTATATATACATATTATATATATATTGTATAATATATATATATTATGTATGTATACATATATATATATATGTAAATATAATATATATATATACATATGTAAATATAATATATATATATATATATACATATGTAAATATAATATATATATATATATATTTGTTGCATGTCCACATAATATATCCTTTCTATAGATGACCCATTCATCCATGGTTTTCGACAGGACCTGGGCGGCTACGTCTCCTGGACAGAGCCCGGGGCCGATTTGGATCGAGCCCCTTGGAGCCGTTCGGGGGTCGTTCCGGAAGTCGTTCTGGAAATGGAGGATACCCCCCTTTTTTGGGCATTCTAATAGGGAAAATGATGATAGACCAATGAATTTGGGGCTACCCGATTTTCTGACAGACCCTCACATCTAATATATACTGTATATAGATATATTATAGTTTCATACAGTCTAATACAGATTCACTTCTTTTTTTCTATCGGATTCATGTTACCGTTGGCTGAGGGAAAGCACTTTGGGCCATCACCGGCACCAGCCGATTCAAATCCTGGGATCCAGGAATCCCAGGAGTTGGATGAGAAGTTGAGACCTGCTCAACGCGTGACATCCGAGAGATGATCAAGGAGGTGAAGGCGGAGCTGAAGGTGGAGCTGATCCACCTGAAAGAAGAGGTGAAGGAGGATATGTAACAGGCTCGTGTACAGTAGCAGGTGATAGGATGAGAGTGAAGTAATGTGTTTTTTTAGTTTAATGTTAATTCACAAGTACATGCTATTTATGTCATATTAATTCACAAGTATATGAATGAATGTTCTGGCTATGCGGATTATATAATGCCCTCCCCACCAGGTCAACAAAGTCAACGAGGTCGTTTTGGGGGTTCAAAAACACCATCCCCAATCAATAAACCTATGAAGAAAAGGGAAGAGAGGAAAAGGGCAAGAATGAACAAAAAAAACATGAGGCTGAGATGGGTTTTATTCATTTGGAAGGAGGGGTTTTTATTGGGGGGATGACACCACACATGGGGGGGGCACCCTTTGGGAGCTTACAAAACTTATTTTTTCTGCAACAAGTAATACGATAGTATATAATCATTTCAGGGATGTTGTTTGTTGAAAAATCTGAAACGGAACGTGAACGAACCATGTGAGAGATCAGGGATACTGTAAGGGGCGTAGCAAATGTAAATTACCAACATAGTAGCAAGGGGATGAGATAGGCAAGGGTCAGTGAGTAACCTTCAAAAATTGTAGCCCCAATTAATAATTAAACATAAAAGGAATGATACTAAACTAGTACCACTAAAGATCTGGGGGTCCAAGAGTGGATTTACAAATGGGGAGGTCACACCATTCGTGGGGGCTGAAAAAACTTCCTAATTGACTCTAGTATTGCCCCAAAATCGGAAGGGCACCCTGGATTTACGAACAGGGGGGAATTATTAACCCTAACTATAGGAGTATGTATATACATTTGCTGAATTTAGGTAGTATAATGCATGGTCATTAAGGAGGCAAGATATGATTCAACTGGATCATGTACATGGCATCCCTCAGGTGTAGACTCAATGTAGACCCCCATGTCATGCTGATTGGTCAAAATGTGGAACCCTGCCAAGAAGTACAGGACATGTCAGGAAATATCTACTGTATATCATATCTATTATGTATCTATATATATATATACATAAAATGATATGGGGATTAGATAGAAACCAACACGAAGAATCCATACCCCTCAGAAGGTGTTTGAACCTCAAAAACCACCAGCCCCAACTTAACCCGTCTGAGAAGGTGGAGCTGGAGCCAGAAATAGACCCATCCTCTTTTCCTCAAGATGCATTCAATAAACTTATCTTGTCACAATCATTAAGATTTCCATCAATGGTAGCTATCATAGATTTAATAGAATGGAATTGATAATCTGATCTTTATTGATTATAACATTCAAATATCCATCAATGGTAAACCTGATAATCACCATAATGGGAGGTATTAATCCCCATCAATGGCAATCACCATAAAAATCCTATGGATTCCCCAGGAATCCCTATGAATTCCCTGAGGTCATGGCCTACTCCGTCTATTTGTCGCTGGATGCTGTGGGCACTGGGCGATCCAAGATTGAACAGGAGCCGTGGAGCTCGTGGGATTTGGGTCTGAAAAAAGGGTATATCTCAATGGATTGGTTAATCTTACTTGTGCTTAGCAGGGAATGAGGGAATGACCTATAGTTACCATTAATAATCATCCCATTCCCATTCCCCCATTCCCTACTAAGCACCAGTAAGTAATTGACAATGGGAAATTTTAGAGGAAACCATGGATTTTCCTATGAAATATATGGTTTTCCTGTAAATTTCCCTTAACCCAATCCAATGAATATCCCAAAATATAGTCATTTCTTGTTGGGATAATGATCATCAACCATTGGAATTGGGGGGTACACTATGTTCAGACAAACCCATATGGGATTTCATGGGGATATTACTATAGTTTTATGAAGATTTAACATGATTTCACCAGTTCACATGGGGATGTAATTTGGGATATGCCTCTCTGGTAATTCAACAGCTTGCAAATTGGACAATCAGCATATTTAGATATGTTATGATATGTTTAGTAGCTAAATCAGCGAACTAAACGGTCCGTGCTCCATTGCTATGTTAAATTACTAGAGGGTATTTCAGTCTCTGATGATGTTGATTGTGTCATGATGTGTTATAATAATGTATGGAGTTGTCAAAAAAATGGACAAAACCCAGTGGTTTGTGGGGATAGAATGGTATATGGTATATAATGGGAGGTGATACGGGATGCAATCACGATATGAAATGATATTAATAGGATATCGAACCAACAACATGGGGAAGTATGGGTTTGTCCAAGCAAGGGCTAGTTCGAATATTCCGGCAAAATCAAGTTATGAAGTGGAATCTGCTTTGGGATACATATTTAATATGAATGAAACCACCAGGATAGTCATGTTATGGTTGGTCCAATCTCCATTTATTGCTGGCTCTATGATGTACGGTGTCAACCCAATGCTTGGAAGTTCATCCCAGGACTTCTAGCTGGTTCACTATCCATGATTATAGTTTCCACATGTTTCCACAGTTGTCAAAGCATAAAGTTGGGAATGAACCTGATCAACTTTACTACTATCCGGTTAAAATCTCCGTGATCCCTGTTTTCAATATGTTTGAATATGTGTTACTTTTTTGTGTGGACCCATTGTTGTTGCTTAAACCCGATGCTTGTAGCTTCAACAGAACACATTTTGGCCCATAAACAACGAAAACCGGCCCGATCTGGATTGATTTATAATTTCTATAGAGGATGATTTTCTGGAGGAATTGTAATTTTCATCTGGCTTTGATGTTACTTTTTCAGGTGTGCCTTGCTGCCGTTCTTGCACTTGTTGATCCCCAATGCCCAGTGCCTTCGTGCAGGATGTACTGGTGGGTTCCAATCAGTTGCTGGTGCCTGCGGAAACGCCACGACAGACCTTCACGTACTTCGTGGTCTATACCAGGCCTTGATGGCTGGTGTTGGGATGGCTGTTGAAGTCTCCAAAATTATTTGGGATTTTGGAGACTGTCTGGTGAACAAAAGTCTTGGAGAAATGTTTGAGAACTAGTGACCAACAGAAGTGCATATATATATATAATATATAGGAGGATATTTGATGGTGAAATTCCTTATTTTTTTTGCGATACACTTGTTTTCCCATGCCATTTATGCTTACAGAAATTGAACATAAGACCCAAAATGGCAACTGTCGCTTTCCCCTAATGGAGAAGAATGATAAGAAGAAACCTGTGTGGAATTTAGCGGATTTGTTCCAATATCCGGGATTCTGCTTGGGTGTGGGTAGCAAGCATCATCAACCCCGTAAAGCTATTTGATATGTTGCCAAACATGACCAATTTGGTAGTTCCAATGGTACCGCAAAGACTTGACCATTCCTATATAGTCCACTATAAGTGTATCTGAAAACAAGGTATATACGCACCCCACAATTTGATCACATTTGATGGTTGAAAGCCTCCTTTTCCTCATGAAAATTGCCACAACTGCAGTCATAGCTGTTTTTTTCCAGAGACCTCCCACCATCAGAAAAAAAAACATCATGAAGTCAACCATGAAGTACATCCCCATATATCCCCATAAACCCCCAGAGGTTTTTGTTGGTTGAGGGCATCAGATCAGCCTTTGATCCCTGCCAGGTCCACTTTGGTGGAGCAGAGTACCCCGGTGAGCCACGTCTTGTTCGACACCACGGCGCTTCCACGAAACCTGGATTTCCTGGACATCGATGTGGATCGAGACTTGGCTCGGCCTATTGAGATCCTTGGAAACTTCCAAGTTTCCTATTGAGGATACCCTCAAATGGGATATTGAAATGGGGAACATGATGATCAACGAGTAGATTTATATAGTGCTAATCCTATTTTGGGACAAACCCGACAAGGTGCCTCATTTAGTAAAACTACGTAAGAATGATTGTTTGGGCTACAGATTGGCAAATCTGTTTGATCCACCAGTAATCTAGTCTTTGCAGTCTGGAAATTGACAATCCCAATCTTCAACGGGGACAAGTACGAACATGAATTGTTGATGAAGGATGTTTTCTTCCGGAAATCCTATATTCTGCATCTATGGTGTATCACTACATATTACGTGAACTTGTTGTTTCAATATCTGGCAGATATTCTACATGTATATCCAGCATTTAGCTACTGAAATGGTCTTAAGAATGGTGTTCTCCGAGTCCCCATCTGCCCCCAGAAGAAATGCCGGATGCAGGAAACGAAATGGGTGGAAATCTGACCTGGGAGGCACCCAGTGATCCAACCCATGCAGCCTGGCGTCATGTGGGGCCAGCCAAGGGAATAAGGATCTCAAATGACTCTGGTGCATTTGAAGTTGTTTTGCTGCATGGCAACCCACAAAAAGCTAGAACACATATATGTGCTTCAGCAGTTTGATACCTTTAATAGAAGTGGCCAGTTTTTGTTGGGCCCGGTGCTCCATTTTGTTCTCAAATGTTCGGCCACCCTTCTTCGGCCGGTGATGCAACCTGGGCAGCTGATGATTTTGGTCAGTCGTCACAGTCTCATGGGTACGCTTCGGTACAAGATTAGAAGATGGTCTTCTAGTGCCTCTTTGCATAACATGAATCTCTTATACCACAAAAATAATCAAAAATACCTTAGCATGTGTTAATATGCTTGGATATATGTGTATAGATATGATGATATAATTTAATATGACATTTCACTGCTGAGATGATGTTTATTTTGCAACATCTTGCAACCGATCACGGAAAAGTCCTGTGCTTTCAACCATGATTCTAGTGCTTTGCACCTTGGACCCCCGAGAATTAAGGGGATAAATGTCCATAAATCCCAGGAGCAACCCTCAATGGATAGAGAAGTTGGACTGAATCCTACTAAAATTAAAATGGTGGGCAAGTGGTAAACTATTATATATGTTTCCATGGTTTTGGGAGGTCCTACATTTTGATGTGAACAGAAGGCTACCATGTTTTTGTCTCATATACCTGTTCAGACAACACATTCTAGGAACATAACATACAACATCGGACTCCGAAAAGAAATCTGTGATTCAGTGGCAAAACCTTCCATCAGCTTCCCGTTTCTGCGCCAGGGTGGTTAGAAATTTTGATAGACAAATGTCAGGGCATGTTTTTTTTGCTCTCACCGCTCAAGCATCACAAGGTCGTTGAGTACGTGATCTACTTGGGCGAGAATGCATATGGTACCTCCTCGGCAATCTGAGCTGGCTGGTAGCTGATACCGTCCATACCATTCACGTATGGTCTACGGTCTATGTACTGAAACTTGGATGTTTTGGGGAATGAATGTAAATATACCGTGCATGGATGATGTGGGTAGTCAGTGATCGCAAATAGTGAGTCCCAAGCTTATTGAGAAGTGGTAGTATGAGCCAATAGTCAATATTGATGATGGACACCCATTGATGCATAGGGACCCGTGGATCACATTATGATTAATATGTCAATTCCATTAAATTACGTGATCCATGTTCAGAACAGCTGAACCATGTCGAGAACCATGGGACTTGAGTAGCTGGTATATCCCTGGGAACAAAACTGTCCCGTGGAATATCGTGGAATGCAATCCTCAGGTGGTGACTGATAGGCAAAGGCACTTTTGCGCTTTCAATGTAGATATGTGATGTAACTGATATAGCTGATGTAACCCAAATTCTTCAAACTTATATATCTGCCAGATAATATGGTCAATCTGTGTGCACTGCGATTTCCTCAAAACGTTCATGTCATTTTTCGACTGGGATTCATTGAATTTAACTTATGCCTCACTGTGATCACTAAGATTTGACATAATTTTACTATGTGGAGGTTTCCTTAAAATGGGAGTACCCCCAAATCATCCAATATTAGACCATTTCAGTACTAAAGCCCATAGTTTTCCGGGATCCCCCATGTGGATGTCCACCAGGGATCACCGGGGCACGAGGCAAGCACCGATCGCTGCTGGGAAACGTCTCAGAATCCACCTTTGAGCATCTTGGCCGCGGAGAGAAATTGTCGAAGGATGACGATGCCATGGGAGTTGTCAAACGGCCTTTGGAATTTCATGGGAATATTATGGTAATTTGATGGGATTTGTAATGGTAATATAATGTGAATATAACGGGATTGATACTGGGATACGGGATCTACCACCAATATGTTTTTGCATCATTTATCCAGTGGTGAATGGAGGGAGCGGTGAAGGGAGCCAGGGGTATTCATATTCCCCTTTGAAGTGGCGAGCCAGGGATCGAACCATCAAAGACATGGATTTACCATATCAGGAGGTTGTATTTGATGTAAACATCAAAAATGATGGGGGAATCGGGAATTTGTATATTATCAAAATAGAATTGGGAATGAAACATTATCAAAATATTGCACCATTGCCAATTGTCAACCATTTGATTTTTCTTTTGACTGACTCCAAAATAGATGCGCAAAGTATAAATCCCAGTGGAGGATGGTGCCGATGATTGTAGAGGATGCAACACATGTTCTCGAAGAGGGGGCCAAAAATGACATGTATTTTTTTCTGTTTTTTTCCTTGGGATGGCATAAATCCTGCACCACCACTTGACAGGATAAGCTCGGACGTGTGTTGTACCAGGAGACATCATACTGACATTAGAGGACTTGAAATCAACTCAGTTGGACTCCAAAAGCTTGAGAAACGTGATGTAAATAGTTTCAAAGTTGACTGGCTGATAGTTTCAAATAATATGTTTGCTGTCTTGACTTTGCACTTGCTACATACTCGTACATACGGTTGGTTTCTTTGTCTTTTTTTAAGGATGGGTGACAGCCACCAACCAAGTTTGACCCATTGATTGGATCCGAAGCGATCCTGAAGTTGCAGCCAAAACGCTATGGACGCTAACCCCCTCAAGCCCAACATGAAGTCGCAATATTGGAAGATGGTGTTCCTATTCACGAGGGCCACTTACTGTTTTATTCCATATTAGATGTTAGATTTTACCCAGTGCAATCTGTATGTTTAAGATTTTATGAACCATCCCTTGCGTTTGGCTCGTACTAGAGCATGTTATGCTATACCGATTTGGTGCTTTCATTTCGGCCCAGAGAACAAGAGAAACCCAGCAGTGGCCGCGGCATCACTGCAGGTTCTCTGTTCCACTGGACACCTTGATTGGCAACTTTACCCACATGCTTGTGTTCCTTGGACTGATCGATTTCAGGGAGAATTTAATTTGGGAATTCCATGGAAGTAGCTGCAACAGTGTCACGTGAAGATTCGAACATGTGTTCTTAAACGAGGTCAGTGAGAAGCATGTCCTCCAGATTTTTGCTATGCGTTCAAATTGGTGAAGCACCCATAAAGTGGACCTTAGGACCAAAGTTTTTGTCCCTTCACCAACTGGAGTAGTTTTTGGTTGGTGTTGTTATACTAATATATATATATAATATTAGCAGGAATATATAGTAATCCAATTGAATCCTACCTTTGGTGGTGAATTGTCCTTTCTGAAAACCACTTGCTACTTCGGCTTAGCTCATCCCATCTCATCCCCATTGCTTCCCAGGTCCACCATGTTACGCCTCAACGCCCAGGTATTCCAAGTCGGAGCTGGCGGAGATGACGACGCCTGCCGCGCTGCTGATTAAGGACTCGGTGGCAGAGGTGGACAACATCACTCTCTTCGATCGGGACTGGGAGATGGAATGATGGGAGATACGGTGGAACCGTTGAGAAGGCTGGGGTCCAAACATGAAACATGTGGGATAGGCCATCCATCAATCAACATCCAAAGATGAATCAAAGCAAGATCAATGTCAGGCGGGACAATCACATGAATGATTTTCCCAGAGTAGGAAATGTAGGAACCACCCGATGTTATTGTTTTTGGTGAATGGGTCAATGCAACTCCTATGAATTGAGACCTCTTCTCTATGGTGCTTTTCAAAGTCTTTCACCAGTTACCTTCTAGGTAGGTGACAATGCCAATATACTGGTTATATATACAAACGCTAGACATATATATATATATATATGTGCATATTGACAGGGATATTGATATTGATGATATTGCTACACAAGTACATTGGTAAATAATTGGCAACTATAAACACTAAATGATATGTTGGAGTAGAGATAGCGCCCATTGTGCCAAGCCCTGCCCGATTTCGACCTCAGAGGATTTGGACAAAGACGAAGTCGGCGGCGAAATCACCTGGGATCCGCCCACGGAGGAGAGAATCGTCGACAAGTGCCCTGGGTTGTTATCCTGGGTTACCCTGGATTAATGTGGTTTCAGTGCTGATTTCAATGGGATTCAATGGGGATTTCATGAGTTTTCAATGGGATGCAATGGTGATTTAAGGGATGCATATAGATGCTAAAGGGGGTTAAGAGGAGATTTCATGTATGGATGGCCGGATATCTCACTGGTTGGTTACAGGTTGGATTGGGGAAGGGCACAGACGTGCTGTTGAAAGATGTTTGTTTTTTTTTTAATGACAGAATCTTGTGAATAGTTTGACCGAGTACACTGTATACTCCTGAGGTCAAATGTCTGAAATGATTCTCAAGTCTATTGATAGTTCAAGAATTGGTCAATCATGAGATAGATGCATAGTAAGAAAAGCACACCATGTAGATCCGTTTTCACAGAATCTCGAGACTTCTTCAATCCTAGCGTTGGTTGAAGGGATAGTTGGCAGACATATCACAGATTTCCTGTAAAATGTAATCCATGTCTTTAAGTTAACTTTGAGTTTTTGATATACACACACATACACATATTGTATAGACATACTAGATATACATATCATGTGTATATCAATGTATACCCATATATATATATATGTATATATATATATATATGTTTTTATTTACATTATATATACACAGACACAAAGAACTATATTATGATATTATATGATTTAGATTATAGATGTAAAACCCGATCTTTCCCAGAAGTTCCAGACCTGCCACAGATCCCCACGGCAGCGTGCCAGGTACCGGGTCTTCTTCCAGGTGGATCGCGCGGGGACGGAGAAATCCCAGGTGGACACGGATCAGCTACCAGGCGCTGGCGGAGAACTGCAAATCAAAAGGGATATTACAATGGGATAAATGGGATTTATAATGTATGTATATATATATAGAGATTTCCAATACATGTACAGTATATTAGATAATATTACGATATATCCAACATATGATATATGTAAGATATAGCTGATTCAATGTGGAATGAAGATGGGATGACAAAAACATGGGATGATTGAAACCTTATATGTTTGGTACATATCTGAAATCAATAGAAACTATAAATTATAGATTTAGATAACAGGTTTTGAATTGAGCATGGACCAAGGGGATGATCAAAGACATGGGAGATTCAACCAGAACAAACGAGGTGACTAGAATTCATGGACGGATATTCGGATATTCTCATGGGATGCACGATGGCTAATGAATTTGGTTGGTGACTTCAATCATGGGGAGATATCCAGTTTTCCACACTGGGAACTGAGCAAGAACTGGGGTTTGAACCAGCAAGTTACGCACAAAGATGGAACTTAAGTTGACCCGTGTGATTCAAACAAAGCATAGGGTTTTTGAAAGCGCGTGCGCGTTTTTTTTCCTTCAGTATGACATTTCAAATAACAACCAAGGGGGACTTGATGGGTTTCTTTCAGAATGTAGCCATCCTCGGGGGTTTGTGGCATCTACCAAGCAGCAGCAGGATCTCTCACAGTGTCCTTCCCTGAAGACACCAACGTGCCTTGTCAGTGGCCGGTGCTGTTTGTTGCCCCCAAATGGCGTGGTTAGTTGATTTTGTAGGGCAGTTTTATCAACCTGTTTCTGGTGATGTTGAATCTGCATTCACAACGCATCTACGTTATTCTACGTTTGTTTTCAAACGTTTCTATTTTGATCCATCTACAAACTAGGTGGCCAGTATCTGACGCAAACATTATAATGTCGCATTGAACTTCAGATTGAACTGCAAGTGTTAACACAACAAGTTGAACAAATACATGGGAAAGGTGAATGATTGGAAGTGTGCTTGCGAGGGCTTTTGTTGGGACTGGTCAAACTCTGCAGTTGGGACTACATACTATATTATATACTCTATGCCTTTCAAAGGTGGCTGCTCTATTGCAGGGTTCAATGCTGTCGGAGGTTTTCAAGCAAAGAGGAGGGACATCCCCATATGTAGATCGATTAGAAGAAAGGCGGTCAGGGGATCTCTCCTAGATATAGTGAATTCACACTCATTAGTTTGGCCATTTTCAAGCAGACATGTCTTTTCCCAGGTTTTGGCAAACAAACGCAGCCTCCATGTTTTTCTTGTGCTGGACGACGTTATTGCATGACTTGATGATACTCGTACTTGATTGGCACATGATAATGGTGTCATTAGTTGTTGATGCTCAGAGCCCAGCATTTGTTGGATTTATGATTGTGTATGCCTAGTTTATCTTCGGGAACCTCCTATGAAAAATCATGGCTTTCGGCCTTTGTTTGCTTTTCCTCAGCAAAACCAACCCTTGCCCAACTATGCAACTGCTTTTTTTGGTATTTGTTGGTCAAAAAATACAATTTTGGTGGTCAAGACCAACATTTCTTTTAATGACCAGTTTGCGTTTCCACCAGTGTCTTCCCATGAAATTCCGGTGATGTTCCCATCTCTTCCCATGATAAGAGTGAAATCCCCAAAGATATCCTCGGTTTGTGTGTTGTTTCCCACCTGCCCAGATCACCGGTATGGAGTACATCGGCATCTTCATCACTGCTTTCGGCATCGAGCAGCAAACACCCTCGGTGGCGCCCATCGTAGAAACGTGCCTCGCTGTTAAAAACTCACCCAGGACACGACCCAGAACCCAAATAAGATGAGATGGACGAAATTATCAATGGGTTGTGACTTATCCCAGTTGACGAGGATCTTGGTAACCTTGTTCACCCTTAATAACCATGAAGAATGGGAATATAACGGGTTGATATTTGATATAATAGTGGATGGGGATATCATTGATAGATTCCCTTTACTCTTAATATTAATTGAACACCCTCGAGAAACCATGGTGGATGTAGGGGATGAAATCACATATTTGGGACCATTGACTGAGAGGATGTTTAATCTTATGGTGGATGGGATTATTCATATCAATGTTTCCTGACAATCAAGAGCTAAGGCTTTGTCCAGCAAATATTGGGATACTATGGAGAGATGATGATTGGATGGTAGGGAGAGGGGTTTTACTAGCCATTCATCAGCCGGTCATTTCGCAGCACCAAAACCCCCCTGCCATCCTTCAGCCCCCAGGATCTCCTCGGTGGGCTTCGTGGCCTTCACGGACAAAGACTTGGACAATCTGCAGATTGGGGGAACCATCTACTGGGGACCCCCACCGGAGATCACCTACAACCAGGCCGGGGAAAGCTAGGGGAAAGCTGGCTTGGAACTAGGGAGATTTGTGGTTGGGAGTTCAGTAAAAACCTGGAAAAAAAGATGGGAAAGCGGATGGAAAAAAAAGGTTCACTGGTGACTTTGGTATGACTTTAATTTTGAGAATTCAGTGAGGAAAGATATAGTGTACCACCAGAAAAGCTTTGGAAACCTTAGGGAGTATCATGATTCAAGGAAAACTTGGGTTAATTGATTTGATTTAATCCACCTATATAATCATATTTAATGACACAAACCTTCTGCTATATCTTGGTCAAGGATTAGAAACACTCAGGAAACCGACCGCTGAAGGGCGGACAAAGACTTATAACTTGTGAGGACTTACCCCTTGTGAGGGTATTACAACGTGAAAACGGATTCTTTTGGTGTGCTAAATGGTGGAAATCGTTTACACCAAACTTGTCAATGATGGACGATCTGGAAGGGAAGCAGCTTCCAGAGATCAAAGTTTGGTCAGAGTGGAACAGGGCATGTAGAAAAAATGTTGACGAGAGGGAACATGTAGCAAACATCTGGGGATGAAAACCTGGTGAACGATATTAAGGGTCATGAACATCCACTTACCAGCTATTTACCAACTATTTTTGTACTAGCCAGAGTACCAAGGTTTGACCTATGCCCATGTGGAACTTGTACATCAGAGATGGGATAGTAAAACAAAAACGAAGGGGATGTAGGCTGCAAAAACAGTGCCATGGGCTTTAGGGGATCTATGCCTCAAGCTTCACTTGGTGCGATCCACCAAAAATCAGGCTGTCGGGTGCCCAAGAGACACGCATAAACCAGCCATCAAACCATCATAAACCAGCCATCACCCACGCATCAACCATTGAATCAACCCCAAATAAACCACTCATGAGCCAATGATGAACCAACCCATCAACCAACCATGAATCTAAGATGAAACCATCCATCAGCCAGCCATTAAAAATCATTAAAACATATGAGTGCCAACCAGTTTGGCATCTTGCACTGTCACTCCACAGGACTATGTGGTCTACTATGCCCAGAGCGCCACTGGCGATGCCCGTTCGGTCGCAGGCCGGTGCGGTGAACATGTGGATTTATAGCCATTAGATAGGGAATTATATGAAATAATGGGGCTTTTTTATGAGATGTTTATGGGATATGAATCTTCATCCCCCTAAATATTGGGCCCATAGGTTTCAACCCATAGCCATTTGGATTTATCCAACAAAAACATGTATCAAAGAGGAATAGATTTGAATCGATGGGATTTACTTAACGCAATATTGGTGTAAAGATGGGTAAAGCCTGAACTGATGAATGGTATGTTTTATTGTCTTATTTTCTTGCTACAGATCCGAAATACAAGACTCAGCTGGACACAGGCAGGAATCCACATGTTTGCAGGTAGTGCAACAGTGGCCATGTACTGGACTAGATGAGCATCCAGCATCCCCCAAGTTAATTTCAATTTCCAGATGAGCTTCCGAAACAGGGGATTTCCTGGTATTTAGCTCCAAGTTCTTATCAAAATACTTACTATTTACATCTCACGTAGCCTGAAATACCGCCACCACGGCTAACGTCATTCTCAAATCCGTCGCAACCAGCCAGGTGTGGTGCCCTTGGGTACCAACTCCTTGACGCTTCCGCTGGACACCTACCACAATCAGTTCACCCACTTCGTGGTCTACACGAGATCAGTGGCCTATGAGCAGACCACACCTGTAGGTCAGCAACGGTAGAGGGTGGAAAGGGGACAGGCTCAATGGATTGGTGGTTGAGCTTTGGTGTCGTATGAATTGTCGTTATCAATTGTTGTCACACTTCTCCAATGGTTGAGTAGATTTGGCTTGGTACTCCAGCCTGTTCTTGCGACAACTCAGGACAATCAAAGGCCAAATCGACCCAGGATCAACCATTGATTCCCGGAGTACACTTTGTTGGGGGTTCTGAAATCCTCAGTTGACTTTGGCAGATGAATTTACTATCGCAACTGACAATCAAATGTTTTTTTTTTTTTTCGATGGGTTCCAGATGGTCCACAGCCGCCGTTCATCGCTGGTCTTCCCCCTGAGAGCTACACCCCAGGTGTGGAGATCTATGACCACGACGGATTGGTGACCAACTTGTACTTCAGCAACTTGGACCATTCAACCGCGATCAAGCGATCCCAGTCAGGCAGTTTCATGGGTGAGTTTATTGTCATTTAATAACTGCTTATAAACCATACTAATAGTGTCTCATAGTAGTTGAAGAAGCAGTTTATAATGGTCCAGATTATTGTTGTTCAATGACTGGTTTGTAATTTATCATACTAATTATGATATACTATAATATTTTGTACTAGTACCCCAAACACTGACACATTGTTTAACAACTGGTTTGCAATTTACCAGACAAATACAGTAGTATCCAAACCATTGACAATTTGAGTTTATGTTGGGTTTCTTACTATCTATTTTGCCTTAGTAAATAGGTTGTTGAAAATACAGGTCATTCGAAAGCTGGGTAGGGTGATCGTCCACGTATGACTGAGATGAACGAACCTAATTACTGTAAGTGGGATGGACCACCAAATAAGGTGCAGTAACCACGAGCAACCAATGATATGTGTTTATCAAGCGTTGCGAGGTCACTTTTGCCCGAAGATATCATGGGACCAGGAGGATCTCAACCGATAACACTAGTGGGATTTGATCAAGAACGATCCGGATTTAGTCGATGAATTATGCAGATGCAAATGAAAAGTTAATGTAATCAGAAGCATTGTTTGATTTAATGTTTAAATATCTGGGCAAAACTGCTGAAAGGAAAGACAAATATGTAAGCACCCCAAATGTTGGGTTTGTGCAGCAAAATATGCAAGTCAAGCTACAGTATATGGGCAACACCATTGCAGGATGTGGTCCAAATGTAAAATCTATCTATAGTAGGCTATAAGATGGATATATGGAATTTTCATCAATGTTGGTTTCTTCCTTGCCTGGCCTAAATTCACCCTCCTAGCACTGGAACATCAAGCAGCAACTGGTGATGCGTAAAAATGGTCGCCGGGATTTGTAGAAAGTGCTGAGGATCATGGCTGGATAGATTGAAATTGTGTGACAGAATCATGGCTTGGCCCATTCTCAAATACTTGGAGTCATAGGTCCCACTATTGTTGGTGCAAGAATGTGCAGGGTCCTATCAATGAGCTATCCACTGTTTTACAACTTTTTACTTACCACGTCGACGTGGCTAGTTCAGAATTATCAACTCCACAAAATGGCTCAAAATGAATGGTTCTACTAGAAATGTCCAACCACTTCCGACAACATGGGCTCCAGAGTCCAGAGCATCAATCTTCCAAATTGATCAACATACATGATTTCAAATCCTAAACATGGATCTTCAAATAAGATTTGATGATAGTTGACACCCCAACAACCACCCATCTTTTGCGGCTCCATTGGCACCTCCATGATTTGACCCACAGCCTCCATCTGCCGCAGTCGCCAAGGTGATACGGACTTGGATCTGAACATGATCGGAGGCGGCCCGGGGCTGCGGAACTGGCTAAACGGAGTAGTGATGGGTGCCATACTTTACTTGGAGGATCATCCCACTTGGCAACTCGTTAGCGACTGTAGTGATAACCCATTTATAGAGATGGGAACCCCACTTCTATGACTTTGGGTTACTCAAATGACCATGTCGATTTTGGGTCTTTGGTGAGCATGAGTGATTTCAAATCATTGGATAAAGATAGGTCACTATGGCCAAAGAGGGCGATACCCTGCAAATGATAAGATTACATTGTATTTGGAAGGCGAAATGTATTTTTTGAATGGAGTAGAATTGGCGGCGAGTGGGTTTTGCGAGCTTGGTCAAAGAAATGCGAAGACCCAGTTCCTTCAAATCCCCTTTTTGGTGCTCCAACCCTAGAGCCAGGACGCCCAGGGGTCTCAAATAAGTTGATCATGTTTCCTATGTGTTTTTGATTGTTATTGCTGCATTGTCCACTTATAACCTCAATATTTGTTTGGCCGCCATACAAAGACTTTTCATCATCCATCCATTTCAACATGATTTCCCAGCCGGATAGAATCATGTCCAGCCCTCCTCTCTTAAGCCTGTCCTCACCGTATCTGGTCGCCGTTGCGATCAGGACTTCTGCAATGGACTTTACCATCCGACACCTCCGGGGTTCTGCAGTACAACGTGTACCTAACGTCACTGGACATGAGGGTTGGGGGCTGGTGGTGGACCATGGATCTCCACTAAAGCCTTGAGGTATCCCCCTATGATTCGTGTGTGTGTGTGTGTTGCTAATTTTGGCTGGCAAAAACATTGTTTTGGTTGGTACATTATGTTGCTTTTCTGCTTGGCAAAATTAACTTTGCCACGAAACGTTCCAGGGTAATTTTGCCCGTTTTGTGTTGGCAAGATGCAGAGTTGGTTACATCAATCTCCACGTTTGTAAGTGGTCAGTTCCTCAAGTTGTGGGGAGCAAAGGAGCACAAAATATCACAAAATTAGTGCTGGAAACTCATCCACCAAACACCAATCACCAGATTCACCAGGATACCCCAGCATCCCCAGTCACCTGCAGTGCCCTTCGAGTACACCTAGAAGATCCCCAGCCCTGATTCCCACGGTGAAGTCATGCGCGTGACTTCCCGATGTTTGGTTCATAAAAGATTCACCTCCAGGTAGATCTGTCACCTCCTTTGGTTGGAGACCATCCATTATCCCAAATGTTTGTGATTAAGTTATTAAGAATTCATGGAAATCCTCTACATAGATTTATAATTATATATATATGTATACATTACATATATACCTTGAACCTCCAGGTGGTGTATAATTTCTGACCCTGACGGAATATCATTACTTTCAAATTGTGGCCGGGTTCTCATGTATCGTGTGCATAATAGATGGTTCTCATCTCTTGCTTTCTACAGAAACAATCCACCAAAACCTTCCAAACAAAAATCCAAGTTTTCCATATGTTGTCCACATACATTCCATAGTACCCCCATGTTAGGAGCCTCCATATTAATATCACCATCAATAATCCATTCATATCCCAATAATATCCTTGCAATATCTCATTCACATAGCCCATTTTTAACAACAAGCTGCAAGGTTAATCCAGGGTATACTAGCCATCTGAGGAAAATGATGACAACCCCCATCTTGATGAGGAAAGTTATGATAATCCATGGGTTAATTGAGGTTTTCTCTATGTTTTCTCCACAATTAATGGATCATATTCCAATACATTCCCCATCCATATGGAGGTTTCCTAAAATAGGGGTACCCCCAGTTCTCATCCATTTCTAGATCGGGTTTTCCATGAAATCAACCATCCAGCTATTTGGGTACCTCCATGGCTTAGGAAACCCCCATATGTTTTCCAGATCTGTTTTCCCCATCATTGGATTGGTTAATGGGAAAATTTACAGGAAACCTCTATATTTGATGGGAAAATCCATGGTTTCCTGTAAATTTTCCCTTAAACCAATCAAATGATCCCAGGTTCACATCGAATCCTTGGGATCCCTACTTCCGTCGCGATGCCTTGGAGTTGGGCTTGTCGCCCACGGCCACGCAAGCGTCGGTGCCGGTGGGCACGTGCGGAGTCCCGGGATCCGTGGGACTTTCATGGGGGGTTTAAAGGGATTGAATGGGATAACATATTGATTTTCCATGGTGAAATGGTAATTTAAAAGGGATTGAATGGTTATTTTGATTGTTTAATGGGATTTTCTGGGATTTCATAGGATTTTATGGGGATAAATGGCAGTTTTAATGCGATTTATGGGACATAGTGGGAATCATCCAGCCATAAATTTGGGTAACTTATAAGGGTTATCATGTTTTGATGATGGATTTACCATTAAACATGCTGACTGAATGGTGGTATAATGGGGTTTGATGGGGATGTAAGATAAATCTGAACGAAATATAACGACCTCACTGCCGACTGCGACCTCACTGGAATGATGGTTAGTTTGGGGCAACATGGCAACCCAAAATAGCCCTATTTCAGTGAATTATTGTAACATACAGATACACGATAATTGTTTTATCAAACTCACTGGGATTTTTGTTTGTACATTACTCAATTGGGGGTATCATGGGGTGCCATTTCAGTAGTTTATCATAGTTTATCACTATTTGGGGGTGTACTTCCTAATCATCATCAGCTAGGTTTATTTTTCCAGGGTTGATACTATTGGAAATTGGGATAAGTTGGAAGTTGGACATGTCATGTATAGCAATTGGTCAGTATGGAAGTTTGGAAGTGGGACGACGTTGATGGATATTTCAGATTCCTCCGTCATCATGTCCCATATTTGAAGATTGAAACTGTTTTGGTAATGCAACAAATGTTGCTGAACACCTCCAGGTTTATATAGTGTTTACGCCCCTGAAAACCAAACCGACATGGGAACCGAAACAAACGAGATTGGAAAATCATGTTCTCACTGGAGATGTCCACTGTTTGGTTATTTGTTTGTCTGGGCAGGAAGCAAAGATCACAATTCCAAGAGCAGATACGTAGCATGTTACCGGTTCTATTTACTGTCTTTAATCCGCCAACATGGTATTACATATCATTATATTAGACATGAGACCTTCAAACGACCTACATCGTAGGCTGGCAGGATTAATATATGTTTTTAGACATTGTTGTGTATGTCCTTTCCAGCGGCATCAATTTTCCCAGCCAGTACACTGGCCATGGATGGTGCAGATGATTTTTGGAAGGGCACTTGGCCATTCATCAACCTTGACTATTTTGACAGCCTGATGAAGCATCAATGTTCCGTGTATGTATTAATAATGAACAATTTTAGTGATCAATAATGTCATCTCATTCATAATCATTATTATATAATACATGATGTGTGCTGTGTGTCGTCTATTTTTCTTGGCTTCTGCCAGAGTGTAGCTGTTGGTGAAATGACCAAAGGCTCAAATGCGCCTCCCGTTTCCAACTATTCCAACCAGGTGTCTTGCTTAGTTTCCAGCAATTGTACCTGACGATGGCATTGGTTTTTGTCATCAAATTAAGCATCATGTTCCTATAGTATGGAATGAACATGTTTGAGGTAGATCATCCCCAAATTCAGCCAATCTACCCATTTTTGAACGTAACAGCCAAATGTTTGTTGGGTGCATGATTATTCTTTGTCTGCCCAAATTAGTGTTTTGGTTTGATTTGTTTACATCTACTTAAATGATCCGCGAGGATCGTAAATTTATTCAATTCGCTTAATCCCAGTTGTGACCGATAAGTCACCCACATCTACTCATGTTGCGTCTATGGCTCAGGGATTCCTGGGAAACTGTGCCGCAAATACATGTACTGATACTCCATTTTATTGCTGGAAAATATTTGTTCGACGGTCAACCGCTTATTTTTGAGATTTTAATTCCAATTGTCGATTTGTTTTCTGGTTCTCAAAATTCCATAATTTTCCTTTTGTTTTCCCGTTTTCTTGTTTCTCATGTTGTTTTTTCCTTACTGAAATGTTTTGACCATTTGGTTGGGCATGACATCCAACTATCCTTCCCAAACTATTTTTCTAGATTCCCCATCTATCTTGGGTGACAGTTTTTTCTCTTTCTCAAGATTCCCCATTTTTCACTCAACGATCCCAAAGCAATGACAGGTCCAAGCTCAGCGGCGACGGCATCGAGGAAGTGACCTGTAGCTTCACAGCGGCTGACACGGTGCGATATTTCCAGGGGCTGCGGGGGGGGCTTCAAAGGGGAGTGTTTAATTGGGACATGGGGATTTAACAGGGATTCTAATCAGATTTTGATGGGATATAATTCAACGATGCGATATTTGATGGTCTAATTGTGGTTTAACCATGAATGATTTGGTAGTTTTGCAACTTCCTATAACTCCAGACACCCTCTAAGACTGTATCTGAAGCACCGGGGACTGGTACCAATTACTCCAACAATTAGCCCGGATATGTGGGGATATGTGCTCTGGGCGGGTTGTCAGGTTCTGACTGACATCAACCTCTCGAAGTTGGTGCAACCGAGTCCAATTGTCAGAGACTGAGAGAGTGTGGCTGACGAGATGTTCTCCACCCATTATACAGCCTGCGTGGTGGCGAACCCGTGGCGCTCCGCTTGCAGGAAGACTCAGCGGTCAGGGTCTCCGATCTCCCACCACGCAGAGCCGAGATGAATTGCGCATGGACGGCGCTTGGGGAAGAGATATCAGATAGTTAGGTCCACACCGATAAGGCAAGCTCAGAGTTCCTCGTGCCACTGGCGAGGCAGGTACTCACGCTGGACCACCTGCAGTCGCGGCAGTTCAAGACGGGCCGCAAACCGGTATTGATCAGATTAATACTATACCTATTACAATAGACTAGAATCCTTTGTGTGACTATGTTTACTTCAGGTTTATTGATCAAACTGATGATGATTACTTGAAAGTTGACATGGAATGTCAGTGTGGGAATGTACAATACCCAAGTAACGTTTGCAAACAACTGGTGAACTACAACAAAACAGTGGCTTGTTTGGCTAATCAGAATGCTACCACCGAAAAATGGGAATTCAACTGATGAAGTTGTGTCAAGTGAGTGGTTGATGGCCAATCCAACTGAAGTATGCTTAAACAAAATTCAGCCACCTGGTTGCACCCAGCCGGACACTTGTAGGCTTTTGAGAGGTAATTGCTGACTGTGAGGGATGGAGGTTGGTGACAGAGTATCTGCGACTTTGGTTGCGTAACTTTATAGAACTCAATGCAGTAAATATATTTACACAAATATTGCATTTTGCATAGTGCAACATAGCACAACCCCTGGTTGTAATTGGTCCCTATTCTGTTGTAGTGCCTTTAAACATACACATGCAGTACTTGAGGGTCCACAATCTACAGCAGGATAGGTATTTGGAGTATACATCGCAAGTAGATGGCAGGATGCCGTGACCTTCAAGCTAGCCATGGCCACAACAAACTGGGTATCAAAACAGCAAGATGTCTGACGGTACACACCCCAGGACCAAACGACCATTCCTGGTAGCAACCTGGTACCTTTCGATCCTGGCAGATCGTGAGCGTTTTCTACAACGGAAGCGACATTTCCAGCTCTATAAATGGAACCTTCTCGGAAGCTTGGTTGATGGTTGCTATGTGAGGCCAAACAAGAAACAAAATGGAATTTCACGAGCAGGAAAAACAACTCAACAAAAGCCAGTAAACCTTAGAATTTGAGTATATCAGCAAAACTATGGTGGTTTTGAGAATTTTTGCGGTGTCCATCCCAAGCAGAAACCATGATGCTAACTCATTGTTAGTAGTGGTCAAGGGGCTGGAAACCACCCACCAGTTCATGGCTATCCTTGGACACATTCCAAACATCCCCCGGGCCTAAAAGCATTGCATGACTTACATAAGCGCTTTTCCAGTATGCTGGGACCATGTTTTGATGGCAAAGGATCTGCTATAACAATATTCAGCGCTTGGCTGGTTGTTTGTTGATGAAATGCAACCCAGGACAGTTGTTGAGATGGACATGGTGAAATCCAATCCAACCAATTTTCGCTGCTAATGGTGGGCCGAATCTAGAGCATCTTTCAGTTCGTTGCCCAACCCAAGTGGAAAACAGATATCATCCCTTATATCCCTTGTGTATGATTCAAATTGGGCATTTGGGTGCTGAATGCAATTTCAGTAGATAAACAAAGCGTAGGTGCTTCGGTTTAGAGTACCCTCCGATCTTGACCGAACAACATCCCGCGTCAAATGGGTTGAATGTAAGAAATTGTAGATGTTGCCGCTAATTTACACTGTTTTACCCATGTTTTACCCGTGTTTGTTGGTTTGAAATGGTTTTAACATGTTTAAATATCTCCGTTTCACATAGGGGCCTTTATTTGTACCAGCTTCCTGAGGAATGGTCGAGCACCAAGACCTTGGCCTTTCAGAAGGCGGAATTGGGCTGGGGATGCCCGAAATCAACGGATGATCTATGGATATTTGAAGGTAATAATAGGGCCTATCATAGGATGAATAAGGATAACATAGGCTAATCCACTATGTTATCGGCTTTCAATGGATATATCCATATATCATCTGATGGTATTGTTAGGGATTCAAGGGGATAAAGAAAGAGTGATTCATAGGGATTTAACACAAATACATGGGGATATTACTGGGAACTACCTTCCAATAAACCAAGATAGCCGTGGCAAATGGCATAATTAGTAGGTAAAACTCATTTCCCAATGGGTCATTTTCTGTATGGCTGTGTTAAACTACCAGAGAGTAAATGATTGGTTTTGCAGCTTTAAGCCTTCTGAAATCCCAGTAGGACATGAAGATCCATTGGTTGCTACAAGAATCACAATTGGTGCTCTGGGCAATCAAGATGATAGGGACATACCCTTTTTACACACCATAGATATGTTCTAGTCACCGACATCATATCAAGAACCAGGCAACTTACCGTTGCTGAAACCTGCAGGTGCCCGGCGCCTATTTGGTGATCACAGCCAGTAGCTTGCTGGACCAGAGCCTGAGACCTATCCGGGAATGCTGGAGTTTTGATTTCCGGGAAGCTGGCTGTCAGAAAATCACTGGCTTTGTCCTCTACACAAGGGTCTAAGTTTAAAACACATACGATACTTTAATTCATGGGTTCATGTCTGAACTTGAGATTTGTTGATCGATTTGGCAGATGATGCCCCTCCAAAGTTGACAATGTTTGAACAGAATAGCCTTCACTGGTTGGTGCTTTCAATCCTGTCCAATGTTTATTCGTACCTGGGATCATGATCCCAAATGGCTCGGCGATTTGGGGGGTTGAAACCATGAACCAGTTCCAGAATTGAACCATGACATTTGACCATCGCATCCAGGTAAAGCATGCAATCTTTGGTTCCTGCTGCCTCCAATTTTGAGCTACACCCGTAGTAACGAATTTGATCTAGTCACTTGATTTGGGCGAGTCCAAGAATTGACGACCCCTGCAATCGACCCTTTCGATTGATTTCACGATCTTTTTTCAGCAGCACATCCCCAATATTGTTGAGACTTGGGACACCAGCGTGTGGTGAGTGGTCCCCTACGCCTGACCTGCGCCTGACGCGAATGCTGACATGATCCTCAACAAGCTCACTCAAGTGCATTTGACCCCAGCGAAATTGGAGAGAGCGCTGAGAGTATTGAAGGACAACTGTTGGGCATTTTGGCCAATGGGTAATCGACGTCGAGAAAGCTGTTCAAAGAAAAGGTTGGTGACGAGAGGATGCATTCTGAGGACAGACCAGGGAAAGCAACGTGCTTCAGTTGCACGAATCCTGGAATAGTGTTGGGCCTCAAAGGACCAGTCCCTTGGGGCAGGCGCTTTTGGCCAAGTGGCCCTTGGGGTTGACCAGCGCAATGGACGTCATAGATCTCCATAAACCGTGAGCTGTACGTGGTGCTCCGCCTGGCTGTTGAATCCCGCGTTGACTGTTGGGAACATTGGCTCCAGCCCGAAGCACGACTGTCAACTTTGAAGTAATGAAGTAGAAAATTCTTGATGTTGGGAGATGCACGGCAACTTTTGCTGCCGCTTTGCCAAAAAGGGTGATTCTTGTCTTTGTTGCCTTGTGTAGCTAAGGTATTTAGCAACCGACCTGGTTGTCTGCTGTGCCCTTTCCTCTCTAGTTTGCACAGGGTTCAGGTTGATCGGGTTGTCTAAGTTGATGTTTGACTGAGATGGCTTCCTGTTTGGGTAATCAACCGTTATTTCTACATATTTCTGCTATATAGGTTCCTGTCAGGATCAAAGCTTATCACTCTGTATTTCGGCCGCTCTGTTCCACTGGTGGCAGAAGCCGGCCCAGCAACCCGCATGAGGGTGCCAAAGTAACATATTGATGATCCGAGGGATGATCCCAGTCTACACATGTTCCCAGCCATTCCTTTGACTTTTGGCTTGTTTGGGGATAATGTAATTAGATAATGTTAATTTATACACAACCGCGTGAAGTTAAAATCTTTTAGCGGAGCTATGAATCAACGGTTGGTTCATCACTTCGAGCGCTCCTAGGTTGGTGCTCAGCCAGCGAGAACATTTGCATTGCCGGACGGTTTGGTCAAGGCTGGTTCTTCTGGGGGTGAACCATGGTGAACCGAAGCAACGCCCAGCTGAAGGTTACAGCCAGGTTTGGTGGGTATTGATTGATGCCATGGAGGTTTCCTAAAATAGAGGTACCCCCAAATCATCCATTTTTGTTAGGGATTTTATAAACCATCCATTTTTGGGTACCCCCATTTTAGGAAACCCCCATATAGAAAAGAAGCGATATTGAAAAGAAGTTGAAACGATCCTTGTTCGGGTTTTGTTTCAACATCAATCCCAGCACTTCGCGATAGTCTTCAACATCCATTTCGGTGATGTTTCAAAAATCCAAGTGGGGGGTGACTTTACCCACCCATCTTGTGGGATGCCTATGAAGATTGACCTAGCACCATAGCCTTTACTGCCCATTTATTTTGGTATTTTAGGTGGGTAAAACAATGCCATGAACTACCCATTTGTGAATGGTTTATTCGTGAAATTGGGGATGGCTTATGGCTTTGTGTTTTCAATAGTGCCATTTCCCTCCATTTCTCATCCCAAAACGGCCGCAGTCTTGAACTACTGCTCCATGGCGGGCTTCGCCATCGTTTGTTCCGATGGCACCACTGCCGCCAGTGCTGGATGGGAGGCTCTGCATGGGGATGGTGTGTTTGTTGTTGAGCTGATATACAGTACGACTCCAATATGCTCTATGTGCTGTATCAGCATATTCGTAATCTATAGTTACCAACCTTCAGTCCAATAGACATTTGAGATCCATGATGTTCAGTGCAGTTGTTTTTCCCTGTCGGATCATTCAAGGGGAAGATCAGTCGACGAAATGGATCCTGGTGAATGTGGTGCAGTCAGTGACTTCATGTTTGTTCTTTGCTCTGGTTTGGTTGGATATTTTCCCATTATACATTGTTACTAAAAAGTCATATCATTGTCAGGGACAAGTCTAATTTCAAGAAACTATAAATAAAGATCACTACCTAAATTAAGTAAAAAGTCTTTTGTATTGGTTTATTAGAAAATACGCAACTGACAGAAACGCAAGTCTAAGTTGATATTGTGTACATATCGTTAGCACCTTTTTGGATATAATATATATATATATATAGTGAAGATCCATTGTTTATTTGCATCCCAACAAATACAAGGTACCCCCCTTGTTGTTTCTAGGACAAAGCAGGGGTCTGACATAGTATTCCTGAAACATCCTTAAACCAAGCCACTTTTATTGATGTTTATTCAAAACTACTTTTTGGGGGGTTGAATCAGTCAAATCCTCAATGTTGCATGGTGAAGTCCCGATATTACCTGATATTCCCTATCTTGCCAGCACTGCAGGCTTATGGCTCCAGTAGTGGGGTGGATTCCAGCCATCAGGCACATCTGGGACATTGCGCTGACTTGACACTGGGGGTATCCATGGAAAATGAGCCATTTACTGATGATGATGATGATGATGATATGATGGTGATGGTGATGGTGATGGTGATGATGATGATGATGATGATGATGATGATGATGATGATGATGATGGTTTATTCCATGGATTATGTCTGATTAAGAGATGATGGAAGATAATTTACCAATTTAATTAATGATGATGGAAAATTATCCATCTTCCATATGCTCTATAGATGATGTGAATTACTGTGGACGATGATTATTCTATGGAACCTATGATGATTTGTATATGGGAACCTGCATGATCATCTATTACTATGGAAGAATATTTACCTATCTAAAAATACTTCTGTTCCGGTAGCTATTTAAAACGTCCAGAGGGTAATTCAGCAAGATTTGATAGGTGGCCGCTGATTTAGTTTAATCCTAGTGAATCATCATTGACTCTCAGTTAGAAAAAAAAAGTTTATAGTTGACAATGACAATGATGGTCTAAGATCACCATTAAGATTCTTAAACATACTAGGGTTGACCTTCATGTTCATGGTCATTTGATAGGACACCCATGAAGATATATAGGGCTAATGATAATGTCCAGACGCCACCCGAAGCCGACCTAAATGAGGTGCTTCAGCCCTCCTAGTACCACATATTTAATTGCCTTCGGCAAGCCCGCCGGCCAGACAGAGGTGACCCCACAGACCCCACACTCTAGGTGGAAGCCGGAGAGAGAAGCAGAAGAGAAGNCAGACAGAGGTGACCCCACAGACCCCACACTCTAGGTGGAAGCCGGAGAGAGAAGCAGAAGAGAAGGACAGAAAAGAGGAGAGGAAGAAGAAGAAGAAGGAGAAGAAGAAGAAGAAGGAGGAGGAGGAGGGGTAGAAGTGCTAGTGGTAGTGCTTCTAGTAGTGCTAGTACTACTACTACTACTACTGCTACTACTACTAGTAGTAGTAGTAGTAGCAGCAGTAGCAGTAGCAGGGAGGGAGGGGAGCGGGGGGGGGGGGGGGGGGGGGGGGGGGGGGGGGGGGGGGGGGGGGGGGGGGGGGGGGGGGGGGGGCGAGGGGGAGGNGGGGTGGGAGGGGGGAGGGGGAGGGGGGGGGTGGACTTGATTCAGACGAAGCAAGAAGTTGCAGCAGGAGAACAAAGGAACAAGCACAAGCCAAGAACAGAACAGGAACAACACCTTCCAATCAGACACGCCGGCAGGCCGGCGGATTGATTATTTGATTCGCATTTTTTGGCTGGTAAGTGAGATTGAAAGAAGGGTCACAGAAGCACGAACCAGCTGGGTGAATCTATGGGAAAATCTGCAGAAAACATCAGATCATCAGTAAACCACTTTTTTCACGATGTTTGTGTGTTTTGTTGGGGGGGTCATTCCTATATGAATATGTTACCCTTCGACCATGGTAGGCTGGACTGGGAACTGGCTGGAGCACCACCTGTGTCTCGGAGTCGGGCTTCTATCTGTCAGCCCTGGCATGCTTACGGGATGGTGTGTGTCAGGAGCAGGATGATGGGTTCTAGGTGACTCTTGGTTGAGTACTTCAATGATTCAATACTTCTGTTCTTGCACGGGTACGACATGATACGACCCAGCACGTGTTTAAACTGCAGTATTATGAAAATTGGGCTTGTAACGGGGAATACGCAGACGCATCATTTGAATAATTGTTTGGAGCACTGAATGTTAGAGTCACATCATCACAACAAGCATTTGTTCAAGGTCCAAGGATGTGGTCAGCTGGACAGCCATACTCCAATAGCTTTCATGGCTTAGTTCTGGGTCCCAATGGTTTCACTCAATTCATTGAATTCAGCACATTGCGCTTAATGTGCTGCTTTCATTACAAACAATATCAAACAATATGAATTAATATGAAAGAATATCAAACAGGTCTTGGAGCCCATATGATCACCTTTAACCCAGAGTCACTGCCCAGCGACGCCAGGGTGAGCGATTCCAAAACGGACAAGGCCTGGGTATCCTCCGGCCTGCAACACGCCGCCTTCCGAGCCTTGGAGAAATGGCGGGTCGATTGGTGGAACCAGTGGGACCCACAGTGGCTATGAGTTGAGCTAAACATGGCCCTGCAAACTGTCAATCTGGTTGGGTGGTGCTCAAATTTGAAAGAAGCCAGTCTGATGTTCGGCATGATTTGTTCAGGGTCGGTGTTTGAACAGTGGAACGGGAACTTGATGTAATTTGTGTGTCTATGGATCCATGTGAGCAGAGTGCGGTTGTTGAGAAAAAAACAATAGCTCGGCTTTCGCCCGCAAGAGTTGGAGCTAAGGACTGTTGAGTGGCGCGCTGTCACCCACACGTTCGGGAGCCAAAATAGGTTTGAGTTTGGGAGTTCTGCGGAGCCTGAATATCTTCCAGAAATGTCACGCTCCAACGACTAGAGCATGATAAGACATTATCATGACCCATGAACTTGTTGTGGATTTCTTATGTTTCTTGAAATGCGTTTAATTGATATGTGTCAACCATCTAACCTGTGTTTTTGTGAGGTGTAGAAGTTGCTCATCGCTGTTAGAGGTATCATGGGTGAGCCTCGTTCACGTATCGTACACCCGTTGTTGCCAACAGGTGACTCAGGTGATGTTTAACAGACATCCTATTGGTGGATTTGGTGCTAGCATGATCCTTGCAGTTGGCCCATGGTTGGTGATTGGCTTATAGTTATTATAATAAGTGTTATAAAACAAACGAATGTTAAAACTATTTTTGATTACAACACAATATAATGCTCTCTGTAGCTAACAAATCGTTTGTTATAATTCTTACAATCCCTTCGAACTGTTCCAACTGGAACAGCTTAGGGATCTACTCCGGTTACTCCAGTTACGGTTCTCAGAAGTTCCTCAGAGTATCCCAAGGGTGAAGGGAACACCATCCACCATAGAAGGAGTCCGTCAAAAATCACCATCCCATGGATCAACTTGGGTCACACTCATCTTTGGCCATGGTGTGCTTCAGTTTGATGGTTTCCATTGCTTTGAGAATGTCCGTTCTATACAAAATAGGCCATGAATTTTGGCTGCATTTACTGTACATGGTGGGTGATGGCTCAAAATTATCACCCCTGCAACAGTGGATGGCCGAGGCAATGAGACGTATACGCACTTCATGGTCTATGCGCAATCCACGCTGGCTGAGTACGGATCTTGGGTGGAGATGTTGTCACTTTTCTTTGTGTAGGAATGGAGTCTGTTTGAAGATGCAAAACAGCAGTTCTGATATGAAGTGCATCCACCAATGAACCTATTCTAAAAGGGTTGTGTGGGGCTTTAAGGCTTCAAGGCAATGCTTAGTCCAAGAGTCCTTAAACAAACATGACTGTGACAGAAGATAATGAAGCATCATGGAAAGATTACTTGACTGTACCTGAGAAAAGCAAAAGCGTGACATGGGCAGGCCATGAACAGTATCAAGTTCAAGTCCTAGCCTGCATTTAACTGACAGGTATGGAAAATCCATAGTGTCGTGTGTCATTCTTGTCTTAGGGAAATCACCTATTGTCCCGCCAGAGAAGGGTAGCTACCCTTGGCCAAAATGGTATCATGATTTCAATCATCTTACCCCCCGGACATGGGAGGTACGAAGAAAATCCACGATTTGTTGTTTTCAAGAAAATCTTGAGTCAACAATAAGATTGCAACTTTGGCCATTACTCATCTTTTCAATGAGTCCAGGCCCTATCATATATGTTGTTGCCTATGCCATTTGAACAGTTTGGATGTAGTTTAAAGTCTAATGAAAGTGGGAACAGTGACCAAACAACCGCAAGCAGACTGTGGATATGACAAGTAGAATGGGGTGTACCTGTTCTGTCGCCAAGGCAAACCACGCCTGCTACTTTGGAGATGATTGATCGTTGGCGGCTGAGTGGGTCGAGAACAGAATGGAACGATGACCAAGAATAAAACTCTACTCAATAATGCATGAGAGATAGGATGCCTAATCAGTTCCAAATCAAATTGTTTGCCAAGATGCGGTTGCCTCAAAATTCGGACCTCGGATCTCGGACCTCGGGTCCCGCACCAAGAACCACGGACCTCGAACCTCGGGCCTCAGACTTTGGGTCTCGCACCTCGGGTCTCGGACCTCGGGTCTCGGACCTCGGATCTCGGACCTCGGGTCCCGCACCAAGAACCTCGAACCTCGAACCTCGAGCCTCAGACTTCGGGTCTCGCACCTCGGGTCTCGGAACTCGGGTCTCGGACCTCGGATCTCGGACCTCGGGTCCCGCACCAAGAACCTCGGACCTCGAACCTCGGGCCTCAGATTCTGGGTCTCGCACCTCGGGTCTCGGACCTCGGATCTCGGACCTCGGGTCCCGCACCAAGAACATCGGACCTCGAACCTCGGGCCACGCATCTCAACGTCGGACGTCAGACNACCTCGGGTCTCGGACCTCGGATCTCGGACCTCGGGTCCCGCACCAAGAACATCGGACCTCGAACCTCGGGCCACGCATCTCAACGTCGGACGTCAGACCTCGGGTCTCCGACCTCGGGTCTCGGACCTCGAACCTCGGACCTCGAACCTCGGACATGAGCCCGCACCTGAAACCTCGAACCTCAAACCTCGNTCGGGTCTCGGACCTCGAACCTCGGACCTCGAACCTCGGACATGAGCCCGCACCTGAAACCTCGAACCTCAAACCTCGAACCTCGGACCTCGGATCTCGTACCTCGGATCTCGGGCTGTGCTCGTTGCCAAGTGCGTTCTGCTCAAAATACATTGGGTGTTGGTTTGTTTTGGAATTTCACAACTCGAAGAACGTGAAGTTGGACATACTGACCCTCAACCAAGTTTCACCCATGTCATGATGGAGGCAAAAAGGGTTTCCAGGCGAGTTTTCAAGTTTGGACGGCTTTCAAGTTTGTTTGTTTGTTTGTTTCTATACCCATGACAAAGTTGGTCGGTGGTTTCCCTGCATGTAACTGGTATATCGGCCGGTTAAACGTTGAATAAACGATGTTTGATGAGTTTAGGAGAATGTTTCGCAGTTTAACCAGTATGTTCAAATCATCTCCTGCCAAAACTTGGAAATGTGAAAGGAATCCAAGCTTAGCCTTAGAATTCTTGATCCACTGATGACTCTCCATGGCTGCATGGCTACCCCATCCCTATCATGGGATGATCAACAACTTCACCGCCCAGATGTGGCCTATGTGGATTACCTGCGCTTTGTCGATGAGGACCGATGGGGATAGGATGAATTTGATCACCTGGGCCCCAAAAGCAATAGGATGCCGGAACTAAACCAAGGATGCCAAGGCTTTTGTGGGATTTAATGTTACTTTTAGGGGGATGTGATCATTGATTCGTTGATCATGTGCTAGGTGATGCGAGGTGACATGGCATTTGTTGGTTCTACAATGTTTTACATTCTACATGATTCAATGATCACTTATACCCAGAAGTTGTGAACATAGTATAGGTGTGTTCTATGTACTGTATAAATGGATATGGATAGACCTTATCACTAAGAAGTGGTTGGTTTAAAACTAAACACGACTTTAAGGCTGAAATTGATGCCCTTTTTGTTTCGACCCCTCTCTAAATGGACATGGGAGGAAAAGGCAGGTTGATGGACAGTTGCTTTGTTTTTTTTTGCAGGGACTGCTCCTACATTCCCAGACTTGCATTAAACATGCAAAGGACCCCCTTGGATTTTGAGAAAAAGAAACGCTGCTTTCCTCCAAGATTTGATAGCAAAATCAATCAACGGATGAATTCATATCCTTGAATCCCAAGTATACGAAGGGTGGAATCCTGGCTGGTAGTTTTTTGGGTATTTAAGTGGGTACTATCCTCGATTGAACAATGCTTCCCACATCAAAAACGTCCTTTTCCTGCTCGTTAGTTGATGAATGTTGATGAAAAAGACGATTCATCCCCTTTTTACAACCTTTCTTGCTAGATGGTAACCCCCAAAAAAGGTAGATGATAGCACTTTATCACAACAAAATTGGCAAGATTTTACCAACAATCTATCTTGAGTTGGAGGTTAACAAGGCTTCGCCCATGACCAGGACCTGGGTTTGGCCTCCATTGGGGGCGAAATCCGATGGAACGCCCTGGGCGATTTGACCTTGGCCTCGGGCTATTCAGCCACTGGGCGAAAGGTGGGGGAGGTGCCCTGCAGTTGCAGAAGTAAATGGTTGGAAACGTTTCGGAAACGATGGGGTTATGATACATTCCAGAAATGGGGTAAAACATGACTTACAACTTATAGCCTTATAGCTGGTAAAGGGTGATAAGTAACACGATGGAACAGTAAAGTCTAAATAGAAAATTTGTGCATATTGAACATGTTCCATGGTTTCGGGGTGGCTATTTGCTGGCTCGAAAGGGTAACCAAACACCTGGTTTTCTCGAACAAAAAGCCTCAGGAATGTGAAATGTTCGATCGACTGAACGGACTCCCCCCAAATTGGGAGCCATCCAAATTTGCGCCGTGCTTTCACAGTGCAATCACTTCACAAAAGATTGGAGAGGCTCAAGGCTATCTGTTCTTCTTGCGCTTCTCATATTTGTACATCTTAGCCATTGTCTGATTTGACAGGCCTTTTCCCCGGTGTTCATGTTGATATCTGTTCCAGGGATTGGATAGATTTTTCTCCTTTGGAGAATGTGATGTGCCGCTCACTTGAGAAGATGCTGCCGCAGCGCATGATGAAGCCGCCGCTCGCTGCTGCTCAGAAGCCGCCGCCCGCTGCTGCTCAGAAGCCGCCGCCCGCAGCTGCTCAGAAGCCGCCGCACGCACTGATGCATCAGCAGCACATCCCTCCGAAGCACTGCTTGTCCAAGATGAAGTCGATTCTGCACGCTGATGCGAGCCCGACTGTAGCTTTATATTCAAGGAAGTAGAGCTCTGAGTCGTTGAAGAGCCCTTTCCACGCTTGATTTTCACCGTTGCTTCAGCCCCCGATTGATCCCCACGGCAGAGATGACGTCGCCTATCCTCCTCCGTACCATGATGGGGCCCCTGCAATCGTCGCAGACAACATCGCATGGTCTTTGCCGCCAGCTGTCCAACATAGATTGCCCCACAGGCCATCAACATAGCACCGCAAGCCCACAAGGTTGCAGATTCGGTGTCAACGCCACCATCCTCCGTCGAGTCCATTCCGGAGAGCATGAGACTTCCAGTCATCAGAGCTGCAATGGCTGCTCCTGACGAAACTCCATCTTGTTGTACATCATCATGTACCTCATCCTCATCATTCTCGCCACTGTGGCTTCTCATTCCAAGGTCAGAGAGGAACGTTTTGAAGCTTTGACCCAAAAGCGGCTTTGTGAGCCCATCGGCTACCAACTCCGTCCCCTTCAAATGGAGCAATCTCCAAACCCCACCAGGATACCCGCCGTCTTCATCGATGGCTTCCTTCAAGATGGAGGCTCGGATTCTGAGATGTCTCGTCCGCCATGATGAGCATGTTGTTCCGCTCGCCAATCCAATCGCGGCCATGTTGTCGCCATAAATGGTCCGGGAGAACTTGTTTGCATTGGTCAGAGGCTCCCCCCACATAGCACACAAAAGGGCCTCTGTAGCACGGCCAATGAGCAAGCTTTCACAATACGACACCAGCTCCGCTTCGGCTGTGCTGTGAGTCACAAACGGCTGCTGAGAGCTCTGCCAGGCCACAGGACTTCCTGCATAAAACACAGCCACACCCTGGATGCTTCGGTACTTCGTGCCCGCAGCATAGGCGATGTCGGAGAACACCTCAATGCTATAGCCATCCCTTTGCTGCTTCAACTGGCGCCGTTCTCCCCAACCATCATTGGGAAACGTCTTGGCATAGTGCAAGTCACCAGGATTGGCTTTGACATAGTTGAGCAGCACCTGGCCTACCTCCAAGGCCTTCAAGGGATTTCGAGCCATCAGTCGGCTCATTGCGGAGACTCCAAAGGCCAGATCCGGCCTAGTCTTGGTAGCCAACCATAGCAAAGCTCCTGCTAGAGCTTGAGCTTCCTTCAGGGTCTTGGGGTCAATGGCATCAACTGCATCAAAGTCAGACTCATTGAGTTTGAAATGCGGCACAGCTGCACCATGTTGAACTTGCCATCGCTCCAACATCTCTTGTTCATACCCCTTGTGCGACAAGTGCAGACCATTGCCCTCCTTGTTGATCAAAATCTCGATCCCGCAAAACTTCAAGGGCTTGGTGGTTGTTGCCCATTCAGCCTCAGCGCAAGACCATTGAGATTCCACCGCTTTCAAAGCATGGCAAAGAACATCTTGTTCACCACAGAAGAGCAGGTCGTCCACATAGACGCAGAGCAAACCACACCATCGATTGCCGCTGGCATCAGTCTCAAC
>BGPT01001424.1:50527-80598 GCA_003297045.1 Symbiodinium sp. clade C Y103 | reverse complement strand
TGACAGCAACGTCAGTGGCATCCTCCACCAGGCGCTCCCACACATTGAAAGCTCCCCTCATAGATTCTTGGGCAGGTCCATCAGAAGGATCAGCCGGCTCACTCTCAACCCGCAGCACATGATCTTTGACGGCCTGTGCAATGGCCTGTTTCAAACCTGGGGCCCAACTAGACCACGACTGGGACTCATTGAAGCGCNTCACTCTCAACCCGCAGCACATGATCTTTGACGGCCTGTGCAATGGCCTGTTTCAAACCTGGGGCCCAACTAGACCACGACTGGGACTCATTGAAGCGCTTTGGCAAAGACATGGCTCGATAGCGAGCTGCAGATTCAGCTTCATCGGAGGGTGCACCACGGACTCCATCCAACTGCATCAGGGCGCCATCATTGACTCCAAGAGTGGTTGGCTTGCGCTTTGGATGCCCCATTGGAAATTGATCAAAGTGCACTTGATGCAATCCATAGGCAGCTGCAAACTGATGCCATTCAGGAGTACGGAAGATTGAGAAGTACTTGTGTTCCTCCACATCAGCTTCATTCCGATATCGAGCCGGGTCCTCTGGCTGCTCCATCATGAACTGAGTTACTGGCAGCCGTTCATCTCGAACTTCCTCCGCCATCACCAGCAATGACCAAAACCTGAACATCAGGACAGTGTCACCAAGGACCTTCTCCGTGTCCGCTGGGGAAAGATCTGGAAGTCCATATGGATGTTCTTCTGTGCGAAGGATGCCCGGTCCACTATCAGACTGATAGCGTAGCGCCGATACAGTACGGCATGGAGGACCTCCAATGATTGATCTGACTTTGCCAGTTGCACAAAGTTGCAGTAGGAAGCCATAGACGGACTTGTCGTGCAAACTCGCCGGACTTGATCCCACTGTGTCCACACACAAGACTTCTGTGCTGGCATCCCCGCACTTCTTGTCCCAGAAACTTTTGTCAGGGCCACTGAAACAATGAAGCACTATGTGCTTGGCTTTCATCAGACGGCGACGCTTGTGCCGATTCCATGGAAGCTTGCTGCCAAAGGCCTCAGTCTTGACCATCTCCAAATGCGGCACCAATCGAGCCATGATCTCGTCCGGCAGCATGGGGAACTGAGACTTCAGCTTGGCAGTCAGCGCCAACTCCAAATCCAAGGACTCCTTGCTGACTTGATCCTCGTCGGTCAAGAGGGTGCGTCAGCGCCAACTCCAAATCCAAGGACTCCTTGCTGACTTGATCCTCGTCGGTCAAGAGGGTGCGCACAAGAGCCAACTTGCGCCTCTGGTGAAGCTGAAATGCTTCCAAGGACTGCAGCAATTGATCTCCTTGGTCACGGGTCAGCATTGGACATCCATTTTGCAGCGTAGCTACAATGGTGCGGCCAAGATCGTCCACCAACTTGCATTGACCATCCTTCCACTCCACGGCATAGTCCAAATCGCCAAGACCACTCATCGGGATGATCTTTGCCGAAGTCTCCGTGGGGTGACTAAGCAGGATTTTGGTTCCTCTCTTCAGTCTGAAAGAGGTGGTAGATCCATTTGCAAGTTGCACCGTGGTGGGCTCGGCCTTTTGCCATTCATCATCATCATTGGCAGGCCTCAAGCAGTGAGTCGCTCCACTGTCTATCAGCACAAGTTGATCATCTGCCTGATCCAGTCCTTCGATCTTCATCACTTTGAGTTTGGGACCTCCAGGGATCTGCAACTTCTTGAGAAGTTGGGTAGCTTCGTGGAGAAGTTCTGCCGTCTGGCTGTTCTTGGAGGTCGACTCACTCCCCCCACCTTGGCTCCCATCCTTCTGATCCCCGCTGGTAGCTGAGCTCTGCTGTTCCACCAAAGATCCTCCACCTTCAGTAGCCGCTGCTGTCGAAGTGGCATCTTCACAAGAGGTCTTGGTGACCTTGACAGCCGCTGCACCAGCTTTTCCTCCCATAGCCGTAGACGATGAAGACGTTGAAGTGCCAGTGCCATTGGTAGCATTCGAAGACCCACTGCCACGTCCTCCCCCTGGGCCGGCATTCGGTCCATTTGAGGTTGCCTTGCCATTGGATTTGAGCTTGCACTCATTCTTGCGGTGGTCCTTCCCTCCACAAATCCAACATCTTGAAGCTTTGTCCTCCACCCCATCCCATGAATGGATCCACCGACAAGACTTTCCGGCCTTACATCCAGCATCAGAGTGGAAGTACTTGCAAGGTTTGTCAATGGTAGTAGAGGCAGATTTCGACTTGCCATCACCAGGTCCAGATCGTGGGGGCGTTTTCAGGTCACCATCCAGCTGCTTGAGCTTCATCGGTGTGTGAGGAGCTATTGAAGGAGTTGTTTGAAGAAGCGCCAATGTTTCAGCTTCTGCAAGAAGGCACTGGCTGAACGACCACAAGGCTTGCTGAGTTGGCATCTCATCCAATNTGTTTGAAGAAGCGCCAATGTTTCAGCTTCTGCAAGAAGGCACTGGCTGAACGACCACAAGGCTTGCTGAGTTGGCATCTCATCCAATCCCAGTTGCATACGACTCTGAGCAAGACGAAATGCTGCCTGAGGATCAAGGGCTGCAAGTTGTTGAATGGGCCCGTCCAAAGCTTTGAGAAGAAGGACCCCATCCGGTAAGATCGCATCCACCTCCTGCGCCCTACCAAAGTGCCTCCTCCAGTTTCGAAGAGCCGCTGCAAGATCCTTGACCGTAGAAGTCTTCGGAATGGTCGTCAGCTGTTGCAGCAAGATTTGTTTTTCTCCTGCACCTCCCGGCTGAAACCTGATGAGCAACTTGTAGAGGATGGCTGTGGTTGACAAAGCTCGGTCTGTCACCAACGATTGCTGCTCAGCTTCAGGAATTGCCTTGAGCAACATTTGAATCCCCCTCTGCTCAGTCCTTTGGAATTGGTGTTCTCTCAACTCCTCCGGCAAACGTGGCGTGATTTGGATACGTTGAAGTGGAGTGCTGCGCTTCCAATCCTCATAGAAGCCACGTGCCTCTCTCAACGTTGTTTCCCACCACCAGCCCGCAGCTCCCGATATGTCCTTCATCACCGGTGCTATCAAGTGCAGCCAGTCACCGAACTGGAGTGGACTTGAATCAGATGGCAAGTCCGGCAATTCACCCTTTGTGTTCATGGTGTTGCCAGCATTCTCAGGCCAGGGNCTTCCCTGATCTCCACTTCCACCTCCCCCCACACCAGGCCCCGGAAGGTGGCAAGCATCTTGAGGTCCGTTTGGATGTAGTCCCATGAAATCACCAGTGGCCTCAGCCCGATCACGTCCACGAAGTCCGCCGTGCAAATGCGGAGCCCGATGTTGGTCATATACTCCACCATGCACATGCGCATGCGAAGCCCGACCTTGGTCAAAAAGTCCCCCGTGCACATGCTGAGCCCGACTGTGGCCAAGATGTTCACCATGCAATGGCTGAGCCCGAGCTTGATCAAAATGTGCACCGTGCCAAGACTGCTGCAAAGCCCGATCGTCTCTTCGAGATTCATGAGACGCTGCACAAGCCCGATCCGGAAGACGCGGTTCACCANTCAAAATGTGCACCGTGCCAAGACTGCTGCAAAGCCCGATCGTCTCTTCGAGATTCATGAGACGCTGCACAAGCCCGATCCGGAAGACGCGGTTCACCACATCCAACGCCCGATGCAGCCCGAGCTTGATGAGGACCCGTGCCAAAATCAGACAAACGACCAGCGATCGGAATACCAGGCTGAAACCCACTAGTCCAATATTCAGATTGCTGAAGAACCGGTGGGACATTCACCCGATCCAGTGCAAACTTCAAGGATTTGATTTCACGTTCCATCCAAAACTGTTTTGCTTCACTAGCAGTAAGAAGACCCTCACGTTCTTCCATGGGTTTCCATGTTGGTCCACCCCCTTTTGGCTTGGGTTTGGATTCACAAGTGTCATAGAGCTCCAGACCGTAAAGATCACTGACAAAACTTGGTTGGTGCCCATCCCCAGATTTCACAGCATCATCCAGACCAGGGATCGGAGGCACGGGTGGTTTCGGAGGCTCACATTCCATAGGAGGTGGTCCATCAGGTACCCTTGTGCCATTTGGGGTGTACTTTGAAGGATCCTTTCTCCCATACTCAGGACTAACTGCCGTTTCCCTCACACGAGCTCTTGGGGTTCGACTGCCATCCCTACCATGTCTAACCAGCGGTACATGTGGAACCGAACTACCCATTCCAGTAGCACCATTCGACTTCTCAGTTGAAGTTCCACCCACCGTAGACCAAGGTGATGATTCTGCCCCATTGGATCTGGTCAGCTGACCCCTGAGTTCTGCCACTTCATCCAGTAGCTTCGAATTCTGATTCCGAAGAAACTCAACCAATTCCCCTTCTAACGCTCTTTGAAGACCATCCGGTGCCCCTGAACTATCCAGTTTGTCAACAGGGCCCATCGAACGTTTCCCAGCTTCCGATTCTCCCGGCATGACCCCTTGTGTCCTCATAGGATTCCCTTGCACCACTGTGGGACGCGCAGATTCCACATGCAGCAAACCAGCTGAGCTACTGCCACGTCCCTTCCCAGTAGGATCCATCTGAAAGGATTGAGGTACCGTCAAACCAGATGCTACGTTCTGAACAGGTTCCCNGCAAACCAGCTGAGCTACTGCCACGTCCCTTCCCAGTAGGATCCATCTGAAAGGATTGAGGTACCGTCAAACCAGATGCTACGTTCTGAACAGGTTCCCGATTGAAACTCTCATCAAGTTGTTGAGGCAAACCACTAGGTCGAGCATCTACCAAACGACATTCATTTTGAGCTTTGGTTGAATACCAAGGGTTTCCCATCCAGGTTTCACCAGCGCCGCCCTGCATTCCCTGACCCCTTGATGGCACCGAATGGGACCGGGACATGGAGCTAACAGCAACGAAAGATGGGGTACCCAGAGCGTTGTCTTGGGCTCATAACCCTCGAAAGGGTAACCAAACACCTGGTTTTCTCGAACAAAAAGCCTCAGGAATGTGAAATGTTCGATCGACTGAACGGATATTTGCTGGAATTCTCATCATATATCTCAAGTATGTATCTCCGAACAAAGATCGGACAGATGCTGAAACTTGTCCCATCAAACCCTTGGCCTTCTAATAGTAGAGTCTATTTTGAGTCAAACATCAACATCATCATCATACTGATAATTGCCTGATTTGTATTGGCTAAATACCCAACTGTGGAGTTGTTAAAGGTAGTGTTTTTCACTTAGATACTATTTATCACCACTGATATTTATTGCTACTATCTATCATGCAGATCTAGTAACATTTGTTTGATATCGATGACATTCATTTAATTGATATTTATTCATTGTTTTTGATATCTATTGGTATCTATTAATTCAGTATGTTCTATCAGCAGTTCCATCTATTGATATTGCATTGATGGTCTATTGAATACCCAGCTACGGAATTATGAACAAACAACCACGTGTCTGAAAATGGGACTGACTTAGATACTCTATTGACTCCATGTTTTAAGCATGATCATCTTGGGAAAGTCATACCCCCATCATCTTCTTGCTAATGTATATATAACTATATAATTATATATATATATGACATGTATATATATATATATATGAATATGTTTTTTTTTATGACTATTTTTTATATACCCATGCTAAAGTCTAGGGACTTTCCTATTGATCACTTCGACCCGGGCAGCGGCCACCTCCGCTGTTGCACCGAGATCTACGTGGCCACCGACTCCAGCGGCACGGATCGATTGCTGCTGGGCACCTCACCGGTGGGGACCACCAGCTTGACGCTGCCGCAGGCCATGGGGGGCCATGGGGGATGGTTGGTCAGTGGTTTGTAGCATGGTTGGTTGATGCTGGTTGAAATTGATTGATAGGATTCCCAGAATGGATGGTGATATTCTCGAAAATCTTGGATAGTATGATTATATAGGAGAATACTGGAACTAATCGTATCATCAATCAGGGTTTTCAACACGGCTTAATTTAGTATTAACATGTATTCACAAATAGACCATATATTTGATACTACTAGTATGTCAGTTTGGAACCAAAGTGTCCTTTTGATCATGTGTTTAATACATTAATTCAACATATGTAATATGAACATGTATCAATATAGCGAACGGTTTGGACCTAGATTTGTTTTTGTTCTTGTCATGTTTGATGTATGTGTGTAGTCTGAATTCATATTTAGTTGGCTAAAATGAGGGTTGAAAGCAACATATCCAAAGACTTTGTGAAGAGCCCAACATGGGTTTATCCCATGTGCAACTGCCCCAATTCAATATTATCAACTTCATTTGACCCCTGGAACTGACCCTGACCCGGCGGTCTCATTGTGCAGGGAACGGCACTGACGGGGGATTTGAACTATACGCATATGGTGATCTATATTGAGCGCGGGCTCCCAGTCAGTCCTGGAAGGATGCTTAAAAAGGTGCTGGCTGTTTGATGATTTCAAGTATATCATGGTTGCATATATATATATATAGAGTATATTGATGTAATACACAGTAACATAGAATACATAGTATCATAGTACGATACAGGTATATTATTATGATGTTTGTTACAATAGAATGCATATATCTTTGTATCTTCGAAATGCCCCCCTGATTTGGAAACATGTTTCAGGATGACGTGAGTTTGTCAGAACGGGTTGAAGCCACCAGCCTGATGTATTCCTCAGTGAATATTCAGGCAGAGAGAGGAAGTTGATAAGTCAAGTGCGGATGAGTCAAAACCCACGAACTAGCATATTTTTTTTGGGAACATCCATAAACCCAAGCTGTTTGGATGTGAAAGGCAACAATGCATTCCATGGGTGCCAGTTCGCCATGGCGCCTAAGGTCATATTTAGTGCAGCAGCGGTTACCTGCTTGGTCATTGCTGCTGGTGGCAGGGGGTCCGAGTTCTTGCTTTGAATTGTGACAGGTTGTGGGGCGTGCTGGCGGACATAAAGTAAAGTAAAGAATTGTAAAGGTTTGTATATGAAAAGTCACTCTTCAAAAGTGTATGGATTCTCCATTTGCTTCGTTGGAATTGAACAACAGCCTTTTCCACACGTTCTCGGAACTGGATGAAGATAAAATATGCCCAACAACCCTATACTAGATGGTAACAAATCATGCTTGGCTGTAGATGTGTCCTTCGACCGATCCATTGACAAGTACATCTCTGGATATAGGACGGCCATTTCTGATGACTTATCAAACTCAATTGCAGATGGTGTGGATTGTCATAGATGATGTGTTCAATCGCCGGAAGGTAAAAAAGTGGCACAAGCAAGGCCTTGTAAATGTAATATTTAACCAGGCCGCAATAAACTGCTTAGCCAACCCCCTCTTACGGGTAGTGATAAGAGTGTCATTCTTCGCTATTCTTAAGTTCGGTTTGCTTCAACATGTTTGTTGTTCACACCCATACTTTCCTGGTTCAATCCGAGTTTTTGTTGGGAAAACCCATGGGTTCTGAGTAGTTCGGGACCCAAAGAAATCTGGCTGCTGAGGATGAGTATGAAGGCCTCTGTGATTCCACTGTGTGTGGATCTGCTGGGGGTCAACCGTGCCTCAGTTGCAATGGAGGTGGTGACCTCGCAATAACCTCACCATGGTTCGGTAAGAGCTAGTGGCTAGTGGCGGATACAGATTTCAGTGATTTTAGCATCATTTATAGAGGAGTTGACTGAGAACCAATTGATTTGTAAATGGATTGGAGCCACAGAAAGATTTGGAAAAAAAACCATCTCCGGTGGTTTCAAGTTCCACGGGATGGTCAGAGTGAATTTCCCCAGCTTTGCTGCCCAAAGTTCTAACGTTTCTCCAAACAAAAAAGGGCTTATTGGTGCAATCTCCATTTTGTGGTTGAGAAATCTCTGGTTTTTGGTTTGTTGATGCTAGCAGGATCTCTGATTTTTTCACTGGTTAAATCACGCAATGTCCATAAATGTTCCTCCTTTGTTGGGGGCTTCAGCCTCTGCAATGCCCTGGGAGTTGAGGACCAGCGTTGGCTCCTGCACCACAGCTGCCAGTGCACGGCTCAGTGGTGAGTATTTTGGTGATTTCTTTTTTTCAACCAAAATGGATTAAGACGGTGTGCGACCCATGCTAGTGGACTTTTTTGTTGATTGCTGACCCGTGCTGGTGGAGGAAGTAACAAAACAAAGGTCATGGCTCGCCAAGAGTTTTCGGGAGTCAATAGCCTTGTCTGTTAAACCGACTGCTTTGGTTTCTTGCGATTGGCGGAATAAGATATCATTCTGCCATATTATACCTAACATTCTTAGGGGATCTTAGGGGGGTATTTGAGGCTCAAACATGATTCCACCAATGGCAGGACTCCAAATTGTTGGCGTTTTCCAGGCCCATCGAGGGCCGCCGAACCTTAGGTTGTGCCAATTGTGACCTCACCCCCACGCGTTGGTGCTCTCAGCAAGGGTGGCAAGACATCCGGACAGGTCACGACACATGATGGTTGACAGGGAATTGAAATCGGAGATCAATGTGAGTCCATTTGTCTCCAGCGTTTATCGTTTGAAACTGACAAAACCAAAATGCAGATCCTTGTTGATTGCTTGGACGGCACCTCAGATGTTTCTTTAGGATGGTTTTGGAATCTACACACTTCACAATAAAATATTGCCTTTCCACAGATTTCAAGAGATTGATTTTGGTGCAGGGGAGCTTCCACCACCAACTGTTTGTGAAAAACGGACACGTTATACTTAAAACAAATATCACGGCTTGTAGCCGATCTAGATAGATCGCCTTATTTATTGGTTATATGTGATGTCTAGATAGTGAATCCTGATTTAAACTATGTTGGTTACCCTTCCTTATTAAACCCATATTACCAAGCTTCTCTGGATATATCCGTTTGGTTTGCTTCATATCCCATGCTGTCCCCTTTTGCTTGGTGTTGTTCGTCGCAGGTTCCAGACCCATTCTTGACTCAACTTTTTTTTTGCGGTCCCAGAAAAGACATTTTTTTTCCAAGACATGAAAAAGATGTAGTTGTGCGTAGCTCTATTCAATTTCCTGTGTCCAACCCACAAGAGGGGGTTGTTATGGCTAAGAAAGTCTGGCCCGGTTACGAGTTGCCATAGAAGCTAATCTAACATAATCTAACTATAGACGTATCCATCGCAAATCCAACATTCAACAGTTCGCCTAGATATGTTTACCAACTTAGCCATCATAGATGTGAGCTATCAATCACCATGCTTATCAAATGTGTTGCTGCTTAAACCCACCACTTTTCTTCCGTAGATCCCAATGTTTGCTCGTTGTTTTTTTAACCATGCTTGCTGCTTAAATCCAGTTTTGAGATGTTTTGAGCAGTCTTAAGCAGCTTTTAACAAGAGGATTTAGATCTGAACCAACATGAATGTACCAACTTCTGCTGCTTAAGCCAGGCAGAAATCCACCCATCGCAGCCACCCAGGTCTGCAAACCATCACCGACGGCATCCAGGGATCCATGGTGCTGATCACCACAGAGGCAATCGGTGGAGGATTTCCACGGATAAACATGGAGAAATATGGTGAGTTCGCCAACCAATCATTGGATTGGTTTAAGGGAAAATCTTAACCGGAAACCATGGATTTTACCATGAAATTGATTGGGGTTTCCGGTTTCAATTTTCCCATTATCCAATCCAATGAACCAAGGTGGTGATAACGTGGCATATAAATTTAATGGGACAATGACGGGATCTATAGAACCAAGAGGACAACAAATACTGACATTTCCATGAAACATGGCGGGTTGGCAATGAGGAGCTGCAGGAATAGTGATTTTGACCAAACCACGGTTGGTGGGTTCCCTTCTCAGCGAGGCGAACACCGACATCTTCGGCTTCTGGAACAAACTCTCCTCGCAGCTCGGCAGTGGAATGGGGGGGTCCGTGTTTGGGACATGACAACTGCCAACACCCCAGATTGGGCCGGAAGATCACGAAAACTCCGTGCATCGATAGTTGGGGAAATCATACCACATTTCGTCAAAAAGTGCTTGTGATTCAATCATGTTTGATGATCTGTATACCTGATGAATACAAACTAAGAGGAAATCCAATTGATTTTGGGCCCGGTACACTCATCGGCAGGAAGTCTCCATCAACCCTTGTGGTTCTCACGACTTCGGTGAAGAAATGCCCAGTTCATCCGTCTTGATTGATGGTTATGATGGTTCGACAGGGTCATAGTCGTTAAGACTGCAGCTGGTTTAACTATAATTGGATATAATTGGGATTCTTATTTGCTTGCTATTACTAGCCCATACTATTTTGATATCATAATTAATCTATCAACTGAGACTCCGCATGTACCAACCAGTGGCTGCGGGGCAGGTTTGATGGGGGCACTGCTGAGTTTGATCACCCAGCTTGGTGGATAAAATGCCCAGTGCCGAGTCGTATACTCCGCATATCAATGATCAAAATTCATCAAAATTCAAAAATCATCAAACAACAGGAATCGCACAAATTCACCATGTCCCTTTTGCCCAGCACTTTTTTTCAGCGAAAATCTTCGCGACTCGTCCAGGTGTGGAGTCAGCACCTTAGATGTGCAGTACTACAAGGCACCAACTCAGCTGGTGCTGAATGGATCCTCTGCGGGTTTTCGGCCGTTGATTGAGTGGAGCAATGGCCAAAAGCCCTGAAGATGGTATGGTAATAAGTCATTAATAAGTCCATTTTCAGGAGTAACCACCACACTTAGGGGTAGGCTTGTGTAAACAAGAACTGGGGTATCTCAAGCAAGAGTATTGCCTTGCGCATAGGCATCGTACTTGCTTGTCTAAGCAGTTTGTAATCCGTAGGGCATATCCGCTGGCAAAGCCAGCTCATTCCATTTCAACTTGTTTGAATCTTCATCGGACCCATTTGCACAAGTTAAAACCCGGTGATGAGCCCATTATTATATGGTTTGGGTCGTTTACCTTCTGCGGAAAGCTGGGATGCGCAGCTTCATACATCTTGTTGATACAATGCATTTTGCCATTAATCCAGATATATTGTTCATCATTCATCCTTGAATTTAGCAATGTTCTGCCATGCAATGGAACCTGATGGGCCATGTTATGAGATCCCTGAAGCACCTGACAGCCCGTTTCAACATCGAAACCGCCGCAGGCCTTGGGCCCTTCGGCTCCTGCAAGTACAACCCAGCAGACCTACACCTGCCGTGGCGCACGGCATGTTTGTTGGGCGGCCGCAGCTTGGCTATGGCCAAAGCCCATGAGAATGAGGGTGGTTTCATGGTAGATAAAGCATCAAATGAGATGGTGAGATGCAGCGGATTTGTTATCTCCCCATGGGCCAATCCACCAGGACTGCATGGAAGTCTTGGGGTGAAGTCTGTGAGATTTCAGGAGGTCGATTGGCAACAACGGTCTTGCATCAAATTTGAACAACTGGAGGGAATCATCCCAAGAATCTCTTATTTCGGGTTCCAACCTTCTTGGCGGGATGGGGTTAAGCGCCACTAAACCAGTCCTGTTTGTCCAGTTTGCTTCCGTATATATGTACTCTATGTAATTATTTATTATATACATACATTCTATACATATGTTAGATATTTATACACAAAATTGTTATATGATTATATGTATAATTACACAAATTATAAGTAGATTCATGTGTTTTTTACAACTTCAGCTAAAGTTTGTATGACCAATTTGTATTGAAGCAGTTTGTGCAACCTGTTTGGTGACCTACATCTTGGAATTTGTTAAGTCTTAGCCGTTCGCCAGGTTTCTCATGCCTTCCAGGGGCAGATTGTGTGGACCTCAAAGCGGCCAGATCGAACCTGGAGCAACAAAATCCTCCATTTCCATGCCCTAATATATATATATATATAAATAGATGTTTGCTCTCATAATAAAAAGGGATCTGCCACTGCCGGCTTGGAATGTCAGTATACCCCTCTCATCCCCATCACGTGTTGGTCATATATACACATCAATGGTGTTCAAGCCATCATTTTTGCTGATAGATCCCAATAGGCGTTGGTTAAATCCCCGGATATTTTGGTAGATCCTTTCAGCTTTGTTGGTCTTCACTCTCATGTTTTGCTTGTTTGACGTACTTCAATCGTGGCTGCAAACTTGGCCTTGACATTCCTGTTCAGAAGTGGTTGAAGGAACGTTCTACAGGAATACCTTAGATATACTGTAGATGATGGTGAAATATCCAGTTAGTATTCTCCAATAGATGATATTAAATGATATTAATATAGTGATGATACTTTTTGTGCATACTCTTTGTACAGGAACCTAAATCCGGTTTCAAGTTTCCTTCAATGGACTTGGGATTTAGGACAGCTGCCCCCAGGTAACACCTGTGTCTCCGCAGAGACCGCTCCAGTGACCACCAGCAGTGTGGACGACGACGGCTACGCGGTGTGGCGATACTTGGCATGCCGGGATGCCTGGCGTCGGATCACTCGTTTTGGATGTCAAGGGATGTGAATATGGTTGGTTCAAGGGGATTGACCATCCCCCAGGGTCCCCCAACTAATCAATCCCTTCCCCCCACATAGATTCTGTTGCTCGCAAATGTGTGTAAATTCCCTACAAAACCATTCATCATTGCATGGTTTCTGGGGGTTGGATTAACATCGACTTAGACCTTGCCAGTTGGGGGTTGTTGGGTGGTTTGTAACAAGATTTGGAAACTGCCAAGTGGATTATCAACAAAGATGGGGATTCTAGCAAGATTGGGGGTATCATCATAATGAAGGAACAATGAAACTGATGTGTGGTGTCATTTTCATTTGGATCTATTCATAGCGAGTTTGACACCACCTGCCAGGAAATTAGTTTGATTTATTGGGTCATTGTTTGAACATGCTGGACGAATCTGTCAACTCCATCCAAGAATGTTATTGTCTATGTGTGGTGCATCTACAGTTGGCCATGACATGGTTTTTGGTTCTCCCTTTGACCAAGTCTCATAAATTATATGGAAAGTCTAGTATGTCATCAATGAGTTGAACATTGCGTTTAAATAAGGACCTCAACCAACTGGTAACGGATTCATGTACCCCTCTGCAAATTATTGTTAACATGATTTTCCTATCATTATTGATATTATTTGATATTATTTGGACATGGCTTCATTTTTTTCTGAAACAGGTGAACAGGTCAAGTTTGGCACCCTTTCGATTCAATATTAGCCATGAGTTTCAGGATGACTTCATGTCTTTCCCATCGACTTCCTCACTCATCACTCTGACAGGTGCCTTCCGTGGCATCTCGGGTCCAACAGATTCGGCCTGGGGCACTCAGTGGGGCATTGTCCAGCGGCAAACCTAAGGTGGAGAAGCAGATGATGCCCTGTGTTTAGCTTCAAATCCGGGTAACGTTTGGTGAATGGTATATTGTTTTCGGCTGGCGGCTAGGGGCTATGTGTAAGATTTAACATTTGATTTCTACAGTAGTTATAGCCAGCTTTTTGAATAGTTGTTTGTTACTTTCAGTATCCAAGATCAGCCATGTTGGGGAGTTTGGTCCCTCGGGATGGTAGAGTTATGGAACATCTGAACATGGGAGGATGAGCAATGACATGTTGGCCCCCAGCCTTTGGCTAAATGGTAGATGACTATTCAGTATGGTCTCTGGTTTGCACCTGGGATATGAATGCAGAGTCGCAGGGTTTTGAGCCTGTCAACTAGGGGCCCTCGTCATTATTTTTACGTTGCGTTTTCAGACATGGTACAACAGGCGATCTATTTGAAACCCTGATATTCGGATGGGTAACAGCCATGATTCCTGGCCTCAAAGTTGATGTTTGTCTATTTTTATGAGCTGATCCAGTGGCGCAATGTTCTCAACAGATTCCACACAAATTTCTCAATCTCACTGGTATCTTCTGTTAACAATCAACCTTTTCACAGGTAAAGCATCGAAGTAAATGCGCCATGTATGGCCATAGCTATAGGTATGTGAGAAATGACCTGATGGATCCTGATGGTAAATCACCACTAAATCACCATTTGGAGTGGTTAAATCCCATTCAACATTCAATTCCATATAAAATCACCATTGAATCACATTTGAATCACCATTCAATGACCGGAGGGTCCGTTTCGCGTTGCCAGGACTTGACCTACTCCTACGTCTTTTCCAAAGGAGTCTACATGGGCTCTGCCGCCGAGGCTCCAACGGAAAATCTTCCCCCAACAATCTGTAAATATCCAGAACTGGATCATTAGATTCATTAGTAAATCATGGCTGTATACATTGTATCAGATTGTAATTACATTAATTATATTACATGTAATTCCATCTTTTGAAAATATACCATGTGACCTAAGTGGCAGTCATGGAACGTCTCAAAATTCCGGATCAAACTCAAGACATGCTTGACTCCGGCGTTGAGGGATTTCTCGTGATACCCCACTTCATAGCGATGAACACATGCGGAGCATGGCTTCAAAACCATTGGATCTTCAACGGTTCAGACACGCACACGCACTCTCTCTCAGTACTTGTATGGCTCACAAGTCTTGAAAAAGTATGAAACTAAAACAACAACAACCAAAAGTATATACTGTGTATAATGGTTTCACATCAATTTAGGTTGTTTTAAATCCCCATGAAATCCCAACAAAAATCCCTATAAACTACCAGCACAGCACCTTCCCCAGGCCATGGCCACGGGTTGTGAGCCGTACATCATGGCTGCTGGCCTCGGTGGGATCCAACGAATCTTCCAACATCTTACGCCATTTTTTGTCAAAAAAATACACCAAAAAAAAATGGATTTTCGAAGAAACCCATTGGGTATTATTTATGGATTTATATGGATTATATGGATTATTCTGGATTACTATGGTACAATGATTCTACCAAACAATGATGTAAGGTACAATGCCAATTGATTTTACCAAGAACAATCGAAAGTCATTGGGATGTCCCATCCAGAAACATGAGGATTTTCCCAAGAAAAATGAGGATTTGACTGACACAAATCAGGTGCGTCGCAGTACCTTACATTGGCATATTTAATGGTTTAATGGACCATAGAAAGTTGGTCTAGCCACACAAGCACTGGCCCACTCGATGGTTAGTAAGGCTTCCTCAAATGCCCTTGAACAGCCATTGCGTATCCCCGGTCACCTTGCTGGCAAGAATCGATCATGAAGCCAAAAGTGACATGGTCAAGACTTGGATTCTATAGCCATACTAGCGGATTGTGATACCCCCATCAATAGGAAATTCTAGTTGCCAATATTATATAAGGTTAAGATTTCCCAATTTCTTGGTGGGACGACCATAGCCCATCATGGCCCATTTATTCCTGGTACCTTGATTATGGTACACATATTGCTATCGATCAACATTTCTCCTACTTTTCCCACATCAACACAGCTGGTACCTGGATGTTCATCCCCATGGTCCCGGTCTTGGCCCCCCGGAATCCGCATGGTTGAGACTTAACGTCCATTCTTGTTTGGTTTAATGGTCATATGTGGTGGTTATACATGTACTAGTGTGTTTTGCCCACATCCCATGTGTTTGTTGGTTGAATCCGTATTGCTGGTTAGATCATGTTTATATAGATCGCTATTCTTGTTGGTTAAATCAACCGTGGCAATTTCAGAGGAAATACCAGCAAGAGCACAAACGACCCAAATCGATTCTTTTCCGACTGACCAATGTTTTGGATAAACCTTGGTTCTGTGGGGTCTTATTATTCCTTGTTTTTATTACTCCTTTGCCATACATGGCAGAAAACCTTCCTTCATACCATTTTTTTTTGCGATGGAGTGCCATGCTCAGGCTGTGACATCTCAACCTCCCTTCCAAGTGAGCAGCGTGAACGTTGGCTGCGTGGATTTGGTTCGGGACGCTCAGAGTCAGTGACCTTGGTGCAGGACTCGACAAATCGTGGTTGTAACGATGGGATAGCCTGATGGTTGGGAGGACTTTCCAACCATAAAAGTGCCATTTGACCGAGTGGACGGCCGAGGCCTGTCAGTTGTCCTAGGACGGCAGCAAGGCCTGGGTATCACATGGGACAGGGATTTTACTGGGAGTTAGTGGGTGGTTGTGGTGATGAATATGGCTTTAACCAACAAGACCGGTGATTTGACCATGAACTATGGAGATTTATTTGGATGTTTAATGTTATATGAAGTTATATGATATAAGCACAGAACAGAGGGGTATTAATAGTGACTGGAAACTCATCTTCCAGATATCAAATATCCAATATTGCTAAGGTTGGAAGATTGGTTTCCCTGTAGTAAACCAACAGTTGGACCCTGAAAATCACCAATTCTGCCTTGAAACTAATCTTCCAATCCCACACAAATAGCAGGGTCTATGTTAATTATTAGTTAATTTTGGGGATGGTACTGGGGATGTGATGCGGATAATATAATGTGGAGAAAGTGGGAAACCAACCATATGAAGGTTTAACCATCCAAAAGTGGACACACAAAACATAACATACTGTAGCTACAACGGTGATATGTCACGGAATACAATCGGATATGATACAACTAACTAGCCAATCATGTGATACTGTATTTGCATAGATTTGGGGTTGTCCGAAATGCGGTAGAGTCCCACGTCATAGCAAAATTAAATGGCCGGAACGTGACTTTCTCCACCACGGATATTAGAGGTAACCCTGATGACAAACCCTGATGACGAGCTGATGGTGGACTATGGGATGTTGTGTTTTCCCCCCTAATATGGATCCAAAGCACTGAAACAGGCCTTGTGATTTGTTTTCTATAGTACTTAGTACGTCGATTGTGTCGACCAGGGTTTGTCGCTTTAGGATTTGTAGCTTATAGTTCGGAAATGCTGCGATCAACCAAGGGCCACTGATGGTTGGGATGATTGTCTGGAGAATGTGATACTCCATCTGCCTGGGTTGCCTGTGCCCGTTTTCTGTTTGTGCTCGCCTATGTTGCTTCCCATTCTCTGTAAGCCCATGGTTCAAACAATCGCTGAAAACCCATGAGCTATTCGCCATGAGTAATGCCAGGGAGAACCCATCAACTAGGTAAAAGATGATACTAAAAAATACTATGGTTGGAAGTGGAATTTTAATGTATCCCAGAATTTCAGGGAACATTTGGAGGAAACCCCAATTCCCCATGGCAAAAACTAAGGTTTTCTACTGTATAGTATGTTTAAATCCATAAACCGATACCAAAAGAAACCCAGCCCATGCAGGCGTGCAAATTTAGCGCGCTCTGCTTAGCGGTGCTGGTTAAAAATGAGAGCTGCGGCTGTGCGATGCCATGGGAGCAATGAGCAATGAAAAAGAAAACCAAATAACTAACAAATCCAACAAATTGAGGCTTCAACTATCACACATGATGCTTTAAGTCGTGTTAAGCAAATACCTTCAACTTATGGTTTAAGTTTATGATTTATGACTGAACAATAGCCGGTTGTAATCAACAAAAATTGTTGATGCAGCCAACAGGCCAAAAGGTACCAGGACTTGAGCTAGGATTGAAGCGGAAATGTGCTGCTTTGGCTTTGACCCACCCAGCTGTGATGTGATGAAGGGTAGAAAATCTCCCAACATTCCGCTCCACCATTGCTGGTTGTGCCGCCATGCTACTCGCTTCCATCCCTAAAGTTTGTTGGCGTTATTGGTAAAAAAATGTTACGAGAGGTTTTTTTTCAAGCGAAGTTTTGCGCAAAATCCGTCAATTTCACCTCTAAGATCCTTTGATAGGGTGAATGAGATTCCCGCAACTTCATGGCATCGTGTGGATATTGCAGTCAGACGCAGTTCCGGCTACAATTTGAGGCAGCTTGAGCCAGAAATCTTCGTGTTCACCTGAAGATTGAGAGGTAAACGAACTGGTGAATGATAAACCAACTGGTTGGGGTAATGGCTAATGTTTTGCATGGTGATAAATAGTTCTTCATCTCAGAAGTGGCTGCCTGTTTTCGCAGGGTATCTAGAGTTCGCCTTGACCAGTGTGTCATTGTATCTCGCAATAGCTTGTGTAAATAATTGTAAATATATGTTATTTAAAAATAATTGTAAATATATGTTATATAAAATGTGATAAATTAGTTGTGGAACTTGTGGACAGTGCCTGCTGTCACAATGACTCGACGATGTCCAAGTTTGACAAAGTTCTGATAAGGTTCAGTGACTATACCGTGTGACTACATGCGGCCACTCTATGAGCCAAAGTTTGGCACACAAAGTTGAATGTATTGAGACTAGACAAGACCAATCCATTGTAATCCATTGGAATGCTGAGATTTTGGGTGTCCTTGAAACCGACAAACCAACATGCATAGCTGCAGATCTCATGTTGTAGCCGGGTCACCAAAGGGCGAAGCGCCCCCTGCTGCGTGCAAACGTACGCGCACCAGAGGAGAGCCAAACTCAACAGCCCGGTGAACAGCCGCAGCCAAAAAAAAATGCATGGCGATTTGGTCCTGGCTGGGGGGTTCGACACCCCATATGTGGTAAACCCAATTATCAACCTACGATTTGAGGATGGTTTATACCACCCATTTCTGTGCATTTTGGGGATGGTTTATTGTTTGGTTTCCCACAGTACTGGAAATCCAGGAAAGCCTCCTAGAATTCTACAAGTCATGGGGAAAGCTTTTCGCAAAGCAAGGTCCAGCAAGGTCTAGCTCCATGTCATTCCACAACTTTGAGGCAGACAATTTCCACCTCCGCGGCGTGGCCCGAAGCTGGGGGAGGGGCCCCAAGGGACCTCCCGGGAGGCCAACTTGGGCCTACCCACTGAGACAACATGTATTCATACTGAATGTTTCGTTAGTGATGAGAAATCAATATACATATATATATATATAATTAGAGTATATTAGAGTAATCATCATCCAGGAGCAGATGTCAATGGCCAAAAATCTCGCCTCCAAAAAGTGAGAACTCGTCACATCAGCTAGTTTTTCAGGATGAAGTTGACCTCAGATCTGAAAAACATCAGCGACACGTCAGCTCTGCGGCACAGCTTTGGCTGTGATGGGGACCATGAAAGTCCGGGAACTCCAGGAACCTGAGGTCAGGAAATGGGCTGTGTCTCAAAATGGGGGGGTCCCAAAATGGCTGGTGCTTTCATGATTTTCAACCATAGTTACTATAGTTACTATATGGGGATGCTGATCCCAATCACCAGTCGATGTGTTGAAAACGTCCGTTGAAAGCCACCGGAATCATTTTTGTGGATTTGCTACAATGAAGATGTCATTTGTAGATTCGTGGATGGAGTAACACCTATTGTACCAGAGTCTTTTGGAGGGATGAACCCCCAGCTATTTGGGAGTTCAACACCGAGGTTTTGCAACAGCTCCTCTCCGGAAGTATATCCAAGTGCTCAAAATCTTGGGTATTGGTCAACATCAAACGTTAACATGAACCAAGGTTGTTTGATGTTGTTTTATCATTTAATCTTGGGACCAGCTGGGATTTAGCTATGCTACTGTTGCAATCCCTGACAGATTGCTAGGAGCTGGTGAGAAAATTGACTTCCTGTCATTTCCTATATTTCCTTGTTGGAAACAGGCGTGTGGTGTGCTGCATATAGACTTCTTGATTTGCAGGGTTGTGAAGTTTGAAGCTGTCACTGATGGATTGTGTTTACAGGACACGAACCCTGAGAACGTATCCGAACCTCGATTTTCCTAGATTTGCATTTCCCCAAAAAATCACCTGACATTTAGCTGATGTCGCTTGATTTTATCCGCAGTGTTTGAAGCTCTTCTGCGCCACGTAGAGAGAGCGCCCGCAGAGTGTCTGCGCGATGGCGGTCGACCCGCCCCCCTTTGATGGTCTCGTGCCGGAGCCTGGCGCAAAGCGGGCGTCCCGGGCACATCGCCGGGCCGTGGTGCCACTGGACATCGATGCGCATGGCAAGGTGATGACGAGAGTGAAAGGTCAGAGGACATCCGATGGGCCAAACAAGGTGCCAGCATGGACATGTTGCAACATGTTGCAACTATGATTTCTCTTGGGGGTTGTTGGACGTCAATCCCAAGGGGGACGGTTCTTGGATGGAATACAATGGAAGATATACATGCATGTAATATCATGTAATATTAATCGTCGATGTCGATATGTTTTTTCTTTACTTATACACATCGCATCAAACAGCCAATGAGGATACAAGCCATATACTTGGGATCTGTTCTTTGTGTATGTAAATATATGAATTATGGATTATCAATCATTATTAGCATAATAGGAAGAATCAACTGAAATCATTGGATATGATTTTTCCGTTTCTTCGGCCATGATGACGGTAAATCCTTCATGTTTGCGGCAGAAAACCACTACTCCCCGCTCCCTGGCTGTGAACGCCGGGTTGCTACGTGGGTAATAGCAACGTTTAAAACCAGTTGTATATGGAATGCCCACATGATCTATATGTGGGTTACATGTGGTGGGTTCATTCTTAAGATTTATCAAGCACTTACAAGCACTTACAAGGTTGCAGTAGTATTTGTGTGCAACCCTGTCAGTTCAAACAATCCATGGCTGGTTTCACCATCGCAGCGCCGTCGTTCAACTCCTGGGATCCGCATCCGATTGCCAGGTGAAGTCGAAGCGACGACCTTATTTGGTGAACTTGCGTGAGTTGAAGCTGGAAAGTTTTCTGAAAACTCATGGCTTTTCAGATGCGCACGAAGGCAAGATGACGGGTGCCTGGATATCAAGTTAGCGGGGCTGCGGTGTGGATCCTTGATTTTCCCGTGCATTGTTGATGGGTTTGTCATCTGGTTTGTCTGAAAATTCTGGGAACACCATGGAAAACCCATGAAAACCCGTTAAATCCAATGGTATAAGATTTTCTAATGTTTACCATCATGTTTATTCTGAAAAGAAAACGATTTGTCGGGGTGGGGTACAATCCCGTTTTCAGGCACACCCCTAAAGGTTCCAAACAAAACATTTGTCATTTTCAGACACACCCTTCAAGCATTTTTCATGTTAGACACACCCTTCAATGTTCCAAACAAGACATTTTTCATTTTTAGACACCCTTCAATTCAAGGTTCCAATCACGACGTTTCGTTTTCAGATACACCCTTCAGGTTCCAAACAAGATGTTCTTCGTTTTCAGACACACCCCTCAAGGTTCCAAACAAGATACTGTATATTATTTTCCAAGACGTCACAGATGAGTTTTCCCCCATGATTTCTAGGTTTTTAATCGTTCTATTTACTTGGGGGGGTTGATAAATACCAAAGAATTGTTCACATAGTGGTTTGCTGCAGGATGGTCCAATGGGACGTGGCTGACCAGCTAGATCCCGGCTTGGCGATGGTCAACGGAGACACTCCATTCCCACAGGAAAATCCACACATTTCATGAAAATTTATGGTTAATTTACGGTTAATTTCATCATTTCTCCGTTGTTCAAACCATTGTTTTTGCTGGTAAACATTCCATTTTCAGACACAGCCATTCTATTGTTGGTTGTATCCCCATGATATCCCCATGAGATCCCCACTATACGTCCCGTTATTGTGGGTAAATCCTCCATATATACCATCTGGTTGGGGGGTTCATAATTTCAATAATTTCATACTTGGGATTGGTTAAGATGAGTTCTGCATCTTTTTGGGAATCTGCATCTTTTTGGGCATGGCTTAAAAGAAGTGAATCTCAACCACTAACCAACCATGGTTTGACCCCCCAGGTTGCCTCTTCAAAGACTTGGTCTATCCCATCCACGTGGCAGCGGAGCTGGGGGCAGCTTGGCGCTTTTTTTTTGCCAGCAATCAATGGGAGAACATGAGGATTTATAGCCATTTGGCCATTGAGATGGGATATTGCATGGGATATTATTTATATATATGTTGTGGGATTATCATGGATTATAGATGATTATAGGATATACTGATATACTCAAGATATGGTTCAATCTATCCTGTGGTTTGGAGCGAGCAGTTCGGAGCTGTGGATCCATATTCCCCGCTACGAGGAGCAATTCTGCTTGGTTCACAATGTTCGGCTTCCGTAGTTGGACAGGTAGGGGAAAAGAAATAAGGTGGGATCAAATTTGCGGTTGTAGGATTTGAGCCATGCCCAATCATGTTTTATTACCTTGCCTGATGTAATTTTCATAGTTTGTCCAGCTCTACATCGCGAGTTACAACTATCATTCAATACGAGGGAAATTACAGTATTTGTTTTAGGTGTCAAGTTAATCCTTTTTGGTGATAACATACTTGAAACAAAAAATCAAGATGAGGCTGCGAAGAGCTTTCAGGACTCCTGGGTCGAGTGTTGCAGCTCTGAAATCTGAAGATGGAAACCCAAATGGGTTTGAACATGGGATACAACCAGATTTGGTGGATATGTTTTCATGTTTTACTATATTTTATTCCTTGGGGTGTATACCCCTTTTCAGACCCGAATCATGTTCCAAATCAAATTTGATGTGGTATTGGTTCAGCTCGGTCAATTAGTGGACCAGTTCAAGTCTCAGTCAAGCGTAGGTATATCGGTGTAACTTGGACATACTACCATGAATCTATTGGGGATAACCATAGGAAATCCATTATATAGATGTTGATACAACTACTGTAATAGTTTTGATATGCGGGGTCTTGAAAAAATTGATACTGCCCAAAACCAAGTGGTTTCCTCGTGAAAAAGAATCATCCACCTTTTTGGACCTCTGAGGATGTGGAAATCATCAAGCTCTTGATAAAGGCCAACGTAGATCCAGACCAGCACCTTGACTGATGTGGTGGTCATGGGATGTCATGGGTTACCCATGAAACCCCCTTCTGAAGATCCCCAAAATAGTTTGGATTTATGGATGTTGATCCAACCAGGGTACCACTGTGAAATGGCAGCTATTTGCTTTAGGCCGGTCGATAGGGCTTCACTATTGATGTCCCATTGAAAATTGGATTTATTCTGGGAGGCAAAATTTGGGGTGAAGTATCGACACGGTTGGGGTAGACATCCTGATCAACTTCATGATGTTTGTTATTTGATGGAGGATACCAAGTGGATGGCAGGATACCAACTGAATTTGGTTGGAGCTTTCACATCTCTCTTTTTGCCATCCCCAGGATGATCTCCAATCTCTGTGTCAGAAAACGGGATGTAGTCTACAGTATAGCATAGTATAGCCACTATGGCTAGTTCAATAGAAGAAACGATGATCAACTCAATGATCAACCATGATAAAGCTTCAAATCTGGGAGGAGCCAATTTTCAGAGAAGATTCTGTTCATTTGAACCATGTGCTCAGATCGGATGCACATCCATGTTTACTCCACTGGGATTTGCCAATGGAACTGTCCAATGAATTGGGGCTCAAATACCATCCATGTTGTGACACGAGCAATCAACCCGGGACGCCGACGCTTTCTAAGGAAGACTAGACGTGGTAAAACTGCGCTGGAGTGACTTGGGAGTATCATGCGGGAAAGGGAGTATGAGGTGATGCAACTGGAAGAGAATGGCTAAACCTCAAGGTAAATGGTTGGTTTTCAATCATCAGCAGTTCACCTATTTGATGAATATAGAATAATGTAGATGTATTAAATGTAATTGAGCGAGATCTCCAAGTTTAGCCATGAATGTGGCAGTGCAAGCCTGATCTGGAATGGATTACTTTACTGGATATGATCCACAGCTGTATGCAATGGCCTTGAAATAGTGATTGGGACGGAGGATGCAGCCTGTCGGTATTTTATTTTTCATGGCAGGGCGCAATGGAAACTTTGGTGGTCTCAAAATGTGAAATCCTGGTGTATTACTGCCAAAATAGTCAGGAAATGAATCATAGGGCTCTGCTTGTCATGGCCCTTGGACAGTTCCCACTCATTCCAGCAATGGATTTTGAATGCCGAGTTGGTCTTGTGAGTTTGGTCCAATACTCAAAAAGTGGTGCAGTTTGGCTCAAGTGGAGGAACTGGTCCATGCGTTACATTGGAGTTTCTTGAGATATGCTTCAAATTACTGTAGCTTTGCCAAGCGGTTGCAGTGAGAAGTTTTCGGTTCCACAGTCCTCCAAAGTAGGGGACTTGAGGGTTCTGGCACAAAATTCCTTTCAGCGTGGCTTCTTGAGGCTTGTGGCGGCAAACCATCACGCGTTGGATCCTGCAATATCTCTGCAGGCTGCGGGACTTGAGGAGGGAGACCATTTGACGGCGGTTGCCCTGGAGGCAAAGCTGGCGGCAACAGAAGCAGCTTTTGCCTTGTTTTGCTCTGGAGGTGACCGAGTTGTCACATGGGGCCTTCCAGACAATGGTGGTGACAGCTCTGAAGTCCAAGATCAGCTCAAAGGTGTCCAGCAGATTCAAGCAACAAGCTTTGCATTTGCTGCGATTCTGTCTGATGGGTCAGTGGTGACGTGGGGCAATCCACGCTATGGTGGCCACAGCTCTGACGTCCAAGATCAGCTGAAGGGTGTCCAGCAGCTTCAAGCAACGAACTATGCATTTGCTGCGATCCTGGCTGATGGGTCAGTCGTGACTTGGGNTCCAGCAGCTTCAAGCAACGAACTATGCATTTGCTGCGATCCTGGCTGATGGGTCAGTCGTGACTTGGGGCAACCCAGGCTTTGGTGGTGACAGCTCTGACGTCCAAGGTCAGCTGAAGGGTGTCCAGCAGATTCAAGCAACAGATCGTGCATTTGCTGCGATCCTGGCTGATGGGTCAGTCGTGACTTGGGGCGATCCATACGATGGCGGTAACAGCTCTGTAGTCCAAGCTCAGCTCAAAGGTGTCCAGCAGCTTCAAGCAACTGAGCGGGCATTTGCTGCGATCCTGGCTGATGGGTCAGTCGTGACTTGGGGCAGGCTAGACAGTGGTGGTGACAGCTCTGAAGTCCAAGATCAGCTGAAGGGTGTCCAGCAGCTTCAAGCAACGAACTATGCATTTGCTGCGATCCTGGCTGATGGGTCAGTCGTGACTTGGGGCGATCCACGCTATGGTGGTCACTGCTCTGACGTCCAAGATCAGCTGAAGGGTGTCCAGCAGCTTCAAGCAACGAACTATGCATTTGCTGCGATCCTGGCTGATGGGTCAGTCGTGACTTGGGNTCCAGCAGCTTCAAGCAACGAACTATGCATTTGCTGCGATCCTGGCTGATGGGTCAGTCGTGACTTGGGGCAACCCAGGCTTTGGTGGTGACAGCTCTGGAGTCAAAGATCAGCTCAAGGGTGTCCAGCAGGTTGGAGCAACTGAATCTGCATTTGCTGCGATCCTGGCTGATGGGTCAGTCGTGACTTGGGGCAAACGAGACTATGGTGGTCACAGCTCTGACGTCCAAGATCAGCTGAAGGGTGTCCAGGAGCTTCAAGCAACGAACTATGCATTTGCTGCGATCCTGGCTGATGGGTCAGTCGTGACTTGGGGCTGTCCTTCTGAGGGTGGCGACAGCTCAGCCGTGGCAGAGCAGTTTTTATTTGTTTAAGCAGAATGCTACAGTTCTGTTGATCGGCTTTGCGATGTGTGCTTGAAAAGGCCAGCGAGCCGCGAGTACTTTTAGCAAATGCAGCGTCGAATCCAGTACAACACATGGACATGTCTCTCCAATGGTTGATCCCAACGGAAGGGTTTTGGGATGTGTGCTTGAAAAGGCAAGGGAGCGACGCCTTTTTCATTGCTTATAATAGAATCATAATATCATATAGAGTCTGTATTTATATATATATATATATATATTTATAGACATATATATATATATAGACTTATAGACATGAATTATCATATTATAATATGTTTTCGGCCTTATGGATTGTGGTATCTGGTATCATGTGAATGTGCGACTCCACATGACCCCCTTTGTATCGGCGAGCAGGGCCCCAGGATCAAATATTAATAGTTGCTGGTCATTCCCCTTTACCAAAATGCTTCAAACATCTTAACGATCCTATTTCCTTTTTCTATATACTCAAGGGAATTGGCCTCCAGAAATTGATGGGTTTGTATTACATCAAAGAAACGCCCCTCGAGACACCCTGGTTCAGCAGATGATGTGTTTTACTTTGGCTAAAATCTAGCATAACCGACCTGGTTGTTTGCTGTGCCTTCTTAATCTCCCTAGATAGCGTAGAGTTCGTGCAGACCGGTTGTCCAACTTGGTGCTTGATCAGATGGTTTCGTTCTCGTACCCATCATTTCTACTGAGGTCCCTGTTGGGATCCAAGTTATTGTTATTTTGATTTTCGCCTCTCTGGCCCACTGGTGGCACAAGCGGGGAAATTGCTCCGGGGCTTATGCGTGCATAAGCCGCCCTAGCCACCCGCATGAGGGTGACAGGGAAACAAAGCCTTATAACAAAGCCTACTGGTGGTTCAAAACAATACCCAGAACCGGGTCGATGGTCACATCTCAAGATCCAACAGCTTTTGCATTCTGTCAAGTTTCGGATTGTGGAAACCTTTACCTTAAGTATTCGCATGGATTCCGAATGGCATGTGCGGAATTCCAATCGCATGCTGATCTTTTGGAGCATTTTGGGGCAGATATTCCCAATCTGTATCTCTGTTTGCCATGCTCTAGAGGTGTTATGTGTTTGCCGAAATTCAGTAGATAATTGGTTTGAGTTTGACAGACTGCATGTGCAGTATATGTTTGCACATGATAGTTGGCTGCATATGTGAATATGTCTACGGGTGTATACATGTATAACAGGTAAATGATTAGGGATCCACGACCAAAGGACCATAGCTGTTTTTTCAATCATCCCAAAGTGAGGTTGGCCAGGAAAAAGGATCGAAACGGATCTCATCTTGAGGCCATGGACAAGATGTGGATGAGTTTAGAGTAAAGTCATAAAGGGAAACCGCCTAAAGATGGCTTTGATGTTTGATTTGGATAGGTTTGTGTCTCTTTTTGTACAGTGCCAATTTGTGGATATTCCCAACAATTGCAAATCTACGATCCCTGAGTGCAAAGGTGATTTCCTCCCGAATTTCTAGATGTTTCTCTTGGTGTAGGTAGAATGTTACGGAATTGTTTAGATTTGAATTGATATTTGCATGTGCATCCTACTCAGTAAGTGCACAGAAACATCATACTCTGATGTGTACAGTATTACAATATATTACAATGTGCCTCAGTGTGTTCCGATGTGTTATATATATATATATGTATACACGATAAATGCGATGGCACCCACTTGTACATATGATCTATTGTTAAACATGACAAGGGATTGGCACTTTAAGTTTGGTCCTGTTTAGATGATGCCAGTTCATCACGGCTTTATTTGGGTTTGCGAACCAAAAGAACCTCATGTATAGATGCACATAGTAATATATACACATATACATGGATAACATGCAACAATAAACACTACTACAATGTTTATGTATAGGTATGTTCATATACATTTTTTGTATCTAATATCACAATATACATGCAGATAATACATGTTCACCTTATCATATATATATATACATACATATATAATACACATGTACATACATATATGTATGCATGCTTCTTGTCAGTGACTTGGGTCGCAGTTCAACTGGCATAAATTCCTCCCCCAGAGCGTGCTGGAATCCCGGGCGATGGCCACTATTCATTGAGATGGCTGCATTCTGGGAACTGGATGCAAGTGGGTTGTCGCCCCAAATTGGAATATTTCTTGGTATCCCAACTTCTATACTACCAGTACCGAGGAATGATGTGATGCGAACTTGTTTTATACCTTCTGGTAATCTAACATAGCTATGGAGAGTTGTCCATGTGTAAATGATTTAAATTTACATATGAAAAACGGTGGTTTTCCCATAGCTATGTGAGATTCCCAATACCAGAGGGGATTATTCCCCATGTATTTGTCCCCTTTGCCGATGGAACACTTCCCAGCCAGCCATGTTGGCAGGCCGTCGCGACCTTGTGGCAGCCAGTGCAGACTTGGACTGCGCGACAGTGACTTGGACTTCCTCACATCCCAAGGTCCCAGGTTTCGTGATATTTATATAGTTTAATATATACATATCAATTGATATTTCTATATATTTACATGTATATATGATTTTATATGTGTATGAATGCCTATGGCACGAGGGCAAACCATTTGTAATCATTTGTAATCATTTGTACATATGTTTGTTTCTATATAAATTATATGGTTAGTGCTGACCAGATGTGTCGCTGGGATGCACTTCCAAGTCTAGCGACCACCCCATGAGGTCACCCCACTGATAGTTGGTACTTTGTTACGTTGGCTCCATCATTTCATCCCCATCGTTTCCATATAAGAATGGTTATATCAAAGCCATTCTTAGTTGCTGAGTTGAGTAATCCCAGACTTAGTGCTGAGTTATGGCAGAGCTATGGAAAATCACCACTTTTCTTTGGAACAACATGGAAAATCATCGATTTGTGGGCCATGTTGTTTCCATAGTTATGTTAGAATCTAGACTAGTAGGCAATCCCTTATTTGGGCCTGCAAAACCTATATGTTCCCTACCTTCAATGTAGATGTCCTTTAAAGCCACCCTTTTTGGGTAGCCATGGACTGGGTCCCGACAACAGGATGGTGAAGAACTCTTCTACAATGCAGACAGCTTCAACTTGTTGAGAGATGTCCTGCGATGTTCATCCCAGGCAAAGATCATCAAAGATCATTGGGACATAATGGGGATATACCAATGGGATATAATGGGATATAATGGGATATAATGGAATATAATTCTCAGGAAAAAGGAGGTGGATATACATATGTATATATATATATATATCAAACAAAAGCCAAGAGCATCTATCGCATCTATCTTCAGATGAATTTTGAGGGCATCACATCGACCGCACCTTCAATGGCTTGAGTCTGGATTATCCCAAAACTAATTTATGGTTTGAAATGTTGTTTTATTTGTCAAAAATTAAAGTTCAATGTCAATTTGAGGCATGGTATATCCTGTTGTTTCGATATACTGTAATTGTCGATTTATATCTATAGATAGTTATTTGTTTGTTTATTTGTGAGCAAACATATGCAACAAACCCATAGTATTTTCATGTGTTCTCATTGTTTGTCCCTAGTTCCTCACTTGGGTTCAAAGCCGGAATGGGATGAACATCCACCAATTTCCTGGCAGGAAATCAGTCCTGAGCTGTGAAAGGTGAAAGCACAAAACGGGAGCCTTTTGAAGTCCGACTGAGACACATAGGGACTTAATCATCATGATGGGAATATAAGGGGATAATAAGGGGATACAATAGGATAATGGGTATATAGTGGGAATGTCAGTCTTGCTGAATGCTTGATGATTGTGTTCAGACTGGGAAGTACCTTTTTTTATTCGGTGGGCAGCTTTCGCAGAATGTTCCACAGCCAGCCTTTGACTACCGGTCTGTCCCCATCCCCATTTCTGTTGGTTTCAGCGCAAGAACTTTGCAGCGTATCCTCGGGCAGAGCTCCCCCTTGTGCCGGCCGCACATGCTCAAGAAAAGGACGATCAGATGCGCCGTCTCAATGCTGGGTGGGAATGCATCCAAGCTCCCATTCTGATAAATAGATAGTTCTCTAAGCCTGGAAAAGGAATTCTGCGGAAAACATCCACATCCTGGAAACACGTTTCTGATAGTTTCGGGGTGGTTGCAAAAAGATGGTAACAGACTAGACATTTCACAATGATTTAGACAATGAAATAGTGAAGATAAAACTCGGTTTGCTTACAGCTTAGATGGGTTTACTATTCCCCAGTGGTGAATCTGCGCCACTTGGCAATAGTCTGGAAACATGTTCTTTCATTTTTGGGGGCTATCAACAGGGAAATCTGAGAGTCAAGAAAATTGAAGTGCGAATGTAGTCCAGCAAATTCCAAACAAACGGCCATGATCTGAATAGTGTGGCTTCCCTGCAACATGAGTGCAGAGTGCAAGTGGTAAAGGTTTAGTGCTGGGGTTGAACAATATGACCCTTTCACCCGTCGCTCCAAAAACACTAAGGCAACCTCCGGGTGCAACTCTCCAACGGATTTGTATATAAATACAATATGACACATATATATATATATATATGTATATATATATATATATATGTTGTGAATCCCACAATCATTCATGTCCACCTTTGCAACCAGTTTGATATCCAGGTTGACAGTGGGTTCATGTGATGCGACTGCCGCAGTCGTAGAGGCTG
>BGPT01001424.1:1560-50242 GCA_003297045.1 Symbiodinium sp. clade C Y103 | reverse complement strand
CTAGTGCCCACTTTTGATCCTTCGAAGGATGATCTGGAGCAGTATGTTCAGAAGGTTGAGATGTTGAGTGACATTTGGCCAGCTGAAAAGCTGAACGAACTGGCCACTCGACTGATTCTGAATACTTCAGGTGCCGCATTTCAGAAGCTGCAACTGCAACGAACTGAGATCTTGACGAATAGCAAAGATGGAATTCAGAAACTTGTCNTCAGAAGCTGCAACTGCAACGAACTGAGATCTTGACGAATAGCAAAGATGGAATTCAGAAACTTGTCACTGCCCTTGGAGGTCATTGGGGTAAAGTGACACTTGAACGCAAATACGAGATCGTTGAGAAAGCTTTGTTCCGCTGTTCTCAGAAAACGGATGAGTCGAACGATTCATATTTAGCTCGAGCAGATATCTACTGGACGGAATTGCTGTCGAAAAAGATGAGTCTGGAGGAGCTTCGCTCCTATATTGTGCTCCGTGGATCCCTTTTGAGCCATGAGGACAAGAAGCGTGTGATCTTAGAAAGCGATGCCNTTCTTTCATGAAATGATAGGAGCAAAGAAATCAAAAGGGAAAATCTATGATGCTGCCAATCTGACTCTTGAAGAGACTGAAGAACCGTCATGGGATAATTCTGCCTATGTAGCTGAAGAGTATACAGAAGAGGACATGTTGGACTGGTTGATTCAAGAAGGAGATGAAGACGCCTTGTTTGTCAGCGAGTATGAGTCTGCGATGGCAGACACAGTGCAAGAGGACACCGAGCTTGCAACAGCTTATAGCTCCTACACTGATGCTCGCCGCAGACTTAGCGAGCGATTNTCTGCGATGGCAGACACAGTGCAAGAGGACACCGAGCTTGCAACAGCTTATAGCTCCTACACTGATGCTCGCCGCAGACTTAGCGAGCGATTCAAGAACCGGGGGTTCTGGCCCACCAATCCCTCTAAGGGAAAAGGCAAAGGAAAGGGAAAATCCAAAGGAGGCTTCAAAGGCCCCCGAAAGAGCCTACAGCAGAGGATGTTGGAAACATCGCGCAGGTTGTGCGGCCGCAAAGGCCATTGGAAGGCGGAATGCCCTGACCGCCATAAGGGTTCATCCGCCGCGGCAAGCACAGTTGCCCCAACTATGACTGNGCAGGTTGTGCGGCCGCAAAGGCCATTGGAAGGCGGAATGCCCTGACCGCCATAAGGGTTCATCCGCCGCGGCAAGCACAGTTGCCCCAACTATGACTGCAGTCCCGATCGATCCAACCATCAGTGGTGCCGACGAATTCCTGCCACTTGAGTTCCTTCAGCTGCCAGAGATTAGAGAAACAGCCCTCGATGAGCCCAGAACGCACTCAGTTTTTGCCACTGTTGTTCACCTCAGGGGGAAGAGGTGTAGTATAATGGGGAATAATGGGGATAGGAATAACCATAATAGTGGGTTATTGCCTGAAAACACACCGCCATCAAGCCCTCCTGAGCCCAGGAGTGAAGTGCCAAGCCATCCACCGAAGTGCAATCATGGAGTGAACCTGCACAGCCCGTGCCATGATCTCGCAAATGCCGAGACTGCCCTTTTCGCATCACAAGAGACTTTTGGTATCTTAGACACAGGTGCCACCAAGTCTGTCATAGGCAGTGAGTTGATCTCCGACCTTTTGAAGGGTCTTCATCCGAGTGTTCGCAAACGAGTTTGTCGATGTCAGTGTNCACCAAGTCTGTCATAGGCAGTGAGTTGATCTCCGACCTTTTGAAGGGTCTTCATCCGAGTGTTCGCAAACGAGTTTGTCGATGTCAGTGTTCAGTGACATTTCGTTTTGGAAATCAGGGAACTTTGGATAGCCATTCTGCTATTGTGATTCCTCTTGGTAATCTTGGTTTGAGAAAATAGCTGTTGTTCCTGGTAAAACTCCTCTGTTGCTTTCAAACACTTTGCTGCGAACCCTGAGGGCCCAAATTGATGTCGCACAGCATGTGTTGCAAAGCCCAGTGTTGTCTCGACCAATATCGTTACAATTGAATCCAAGAGGCCTGTTTTTGTTGGACATCAATGAGTTAGCACAGGTTGCCAATCCAACCTGCAACCTTGCCGATACGTTTGCACATGAGGATTTTTCCAAAAGCTCACAGCCAAAAGGTATAGCAGCCTCGCTGCCACGACCGAGGTGTCCGAAGTCACCGATCAAGTTCATCAGAAAGATGTCAGTACAACCAACATGACACATACATGTACCAGTTTTGCCAATTGCCCACTTGAAAGTGAACCTGCCAATTTCATTTCCCATGACAATCCAATCAAATGCACTCAGAAATCATCAAATTCATGTGAAGATGAACATGTTCATTCCGAAATGGTCCCAAAGACCAACTGCCAAAGTAGTGAATTGCCAAGTACTGCTGAGATCCTGAGGTTCAAAGACCCCCCTGCAAAGGCATTCATCGCCGTTGATCCAAACGCTGACCGCCCCAATGAGCCTTTCGAAGCGCCTGTGCGAGCTCCGAACAGGAGCATATGCAGATCCGATGGAGGAGTTCAAGATGCTTCCATTCGAGACTCTGTGTCACATGAAAGTGGACTTTGGAAAGGCACATGCTGGGAAATCTTACCTGGAGATGTGGCATCAGGAACCCGGATGGGTCAAGTGGGTCGTCAAGACTTACGAGGGGTCAGGAAAGATCGAACACAAGAAGTTTCTCTGGTTTGTCGAGCTGATGGTCGGCATGGAGGAGAAAGGAATGACTCCATCGGCTGTGTTGGAGGAACACACCCGAGTGACTCAGATGCCTGTGGCCAAAGCAAAGGCCCGATCCCAGAACATGCCGCGAGCTTCTCAGGAAGCCTTGGCAGCCCAAGATGCCCTGGCCGAGATGGGCGAGGCCGAAGCGGAGGAATGGATCAACATGGTGGGCGATTCCCAATCCGAAGTGATCGATGCTCTGCAGGCTCGAATGCTGAATGTGGAGGGTGCCCCGACGGAGATTCTCCAGCACATCCGCCAGGAAAAGTGAGCCCAGATCTCCTGAGCCTAGCAGCTAGCCTTGAGACTGAAGCGAGAGGTTATCGACTGGCTGGGGATATGGATGTTGATGACTGCAATCTCACTGAATTTTCCACTTGCCCTCAACGTTTTCAAACTGAACTTCAACGACTCATTGAACAATTTGAATTAGAACTGTTTGACATTCAATCCAATTGCACCAAACTTCAACAATCCATTCATTTGCTGGAAGTTTTCTGTAGTCCTGACAGTGAACTGACCCGCCAAGCCCAGAATATGAACTTCCGAGCCAGCCGCCATAGCCTTGATCAAGGCGATCTGTCCACAGCCGAGGGTCGCAGAAGCTTGTTCCAGCGTGTTGTCACTCAGTGTCCTAAGAACATATGGTACAGCCCAGTGTGTAAGCCGTGGAGCTCTTGGAGCAATCTCAATGCATACAAATCCCTGGAATGCTTTCAAGCTGTTTTGCACCAGCGACAAGCTATGCTGTACCAATTGGCCTTAGGAATAGTGCTGCTGCGGTATCAGTTTACCATGNGAATGCTTTCAAGCTGTTTTGCACCAGCGACAAGCTATGCTGTACCAATTGGCCTTAGGAATAGTGCTGCTGCGGTATCAGTTTACCATGGGACACCATTTGCATTGGGAACAACCTCGAAGGTCAGTGATGTTCACCAGCCCTTTACTCCATGAACTGTTTGCCAAAACATGGGAGGCACATTTTGACATGTGTAGATTAGGAGAACTCAGAGATCCCGTGTCTCAATTACTGATTCAGAAGGGCATGGCCATCCGGACCACATCTCGCCACATGTTTGAACAGTTGCATGGCCGGTTTTGCCGACATAACCATGAACATCAAGTCCTTGAAGGGACCACCAAAGTAAAAGGGGTAAGCATGAATCGAACCGAATACTCAGAACGATATCCCCGAAAGTTTGCACGGTTGATTGCCAAGTTGCTGCATAAGTCACGCCATGAAAAGCCAAAGGGATACTTTGAGGAAGTTCCGGCCTTGGCTGCTGATGCCAAACCAAAGCCAACCACCAATGCTCGAGCTGCGTCCCAGGCCAATAAGCGGCCCAAAATCAGTTCCAGCCGTTTAACCGGCAAACGTGAAGCTGCAAAGCTGATCAAACCTGCTGACATGCCAGACAAACGTCAAAGAACAGGTGATCCAGTAACTACAGGTTGTTCAAGTGAACTTCAAGAAGTGCTGAATCAATTGAAACCAACCTTGCCACGAGTGTGCAAAGTCACCATCAATGATCAGGCCGTTCTTGCCAAGCTTCAACGTATTTTTGATGACAAGAAACTGATTCGAGTGATTGCATGTAAAGGAACGGAACGGGCTATACCACCCCCAAAAGATTTACATCCCGAAGAAGCACCATATCGCAGAGCCATTGTTGAAAGCCGTCAAGACCATGAAGTGTTTGTTGAAGAAACATGGGAACAATGGATCCATTTATTTCAAAGGCAGCTGACCAGACCGTTGAAAGGCAATCATGTCAATATAACAGTCTTTGCAGCCAATCTTGAGACAAATCAGGAAACCACCGCTGCTGCACCATCAGTTCCCGTTGGTCAATCAGATACACCGCCAATCCCGGTTCCGGATGAACCATCAGTACAGCCTGGTGTGCCAGATGAGACCAACTTGAGTCCACCAGTGACTCCTGCTGAAGTCAGTCCAACCACAGAAGCCATGCCCAGCCCAGGGGAACCCATGTTAAAGATCAATAGTCCTGAACAGATTGATGTGAGTAGTCAAAAGCATGGTAGTCGTTTTCGTGCTCTCCCCGCCGAGGAACGAAGTCTGTTGGCTCGATTGCATAAGAACCTAGGTCACCCATCCAGTCAAGTACTGGGACAAGTGCTTCGTCAAAAGGGATATCCAGCGACAATGATTCAGGCGCTGGAAGATTATCAGTGTTCCACATGTCAAATGCAGAAGAAGCCAAAAGTGGCTCGTCCAGCAACCCTGAAATCTGAGATTGACTTTGGTGATAAAGTATCTGTCGATGGAGTGAGTTGGACCAACAAACAAGGTACAGTGTTCCATTTCTATCATTATTTAGATCATGGCACCAATTACCATGTTGCAACAGTTGCCCCCAATCGCACCACGGAGCATGCTATTGACAAACTCAATGCTGCTTGGGTGAACTGGGCAGGTCCTCCTAATGAATTCATGGCTGATGCTGCATCCGAGTTTAACTCCGAGACCTTTGACAAATATCTCCAATCCATGGGAGTGAAATGCACGATAATACCCCCTCAAGCACATTGGCAAATGGGTCGATCCGAGCGACATGGTGACATACTCCAAGAGATGTTGTCAAAATATGAAACCGAACATGAAATCACAAGCTATAACCAGCTGCAAGTGGCATTAAGCATGTGTACGACAGCCAAGAATAGCTGTAGCCTGAGACAAGGTTTCTCACCCCATACTCTTGTTTTCGGCAAAGGTATGAGGATGCCAGCTTCTAACTCCAGTGATGATGAAATGCCGTCACACGTGGCAGCCACTGAAGGATCTGGACATGGCTTGCAATTCAGACGCCAATTGGCTATGCGAGAGACAGCACGGCGAGCATTTTTTCTGCGGATAACAACATGTCTATCCGACGAGCAGCCCTCCGTCGCAACCGACCCCACAGGGGCCATTATGAACCTGGCGAATGGGTCATGGTGTGGCGCTCAAGTGAGACCAGTCAGCGATGGATTGGACCAGCAAAAGTAATCCAACAAGATGGAAGCAATGTTGTGTTTTGTCAACATCTTGGTACGCTTTTGAGAGCTGCTCCAGAACATGTTCGCCCCGTAAGTGCCGTTGAAGCTCAGCTCATTTCGGAGACAAGTCTTCCGACCCCAGTTGGCACAACTGCGCAAGTCAGTGGTCCCGTAGGATCCACACCTGACATGACCATGCCACAAGCAACCGCACCGATCATGGATAGGATTTCTCATGACCGACAACCATCACAAATTTCCCAAGATCAGCCAGACACAGAACCAGAAATTCCATCTAGTGTATCCCCTGAACCTGGTGAGCATCTACCATCAGTACCACTCGACAATCCATCACCGGCCATTTTTCCTGCACATGAGGTTCCTGTTGATGATCCCAACGTGGATGATGAGTTAGTGTGCGATTTGCTTACATGCATGGATGTGGATGAATCCTGTCACCTGTGCCACGCAGAAAATTTGGCTTGGCGTTTTGAAATTGATGTTGACGAAAATTTTCAAGACAGTTTGTTCACTGCAGAACACATTGAGGATGTGATTCTTTTGGCTACAACAGCAAAGAAACAACGAACTGAGGTGAAACTTAGTCAATTGACCATGAGTGAACAAGCCGAATTCGCCAAAGCCAAGGATGCTGAAATTTCCAACTGGCTCAGCACAGGAACAGTCTGCCGCATTCTGCGTAACCAACTGTCAGCGGAACAAATTCTACGATGCCGCTGAATTTATACGTGGAAACCCATAGAGGATAAAGAGGAGCAGAAGAAACATGGCAAAGACCGAAAGGCCAAGGCGAGGTTAGTTGTGTTGGGATACTTAGATCCTGCTTTAGAAGAGGTCCCACGGGACAGTCCAACTTTGAATCGTCAGTCAAGAATGTTGATTCTTCAGCTTATCTCCTCTATGAACTGGTTATTGATGTCATTCGACATTAAAGCGGCGTTTCTGCAAGGGTCTACTCAAGGCCGAACCATTGGTCTCGAACCACCAGTGGAAATGGCAAAGGCTATGAAGCTTGCGCCCAACGAAGTGTGTAAGTTGGCCAAATCAGCATACGGACTCATTGATGCCCCTCTGTTATGGTTTCATGAACTTGATCGAGCGTTGCGGGAATTGTCATTTCAGCCATCACCATTCGATCCAACAGTATATCTCCTTTATCGAGAAGGTCAACAATACCCATCAGGTGTGATAGGGGTTCACGTGGACGATGGTCTCTGTGGTGGTGATGATTATTTCATGGCACAGTTACATAAATTGGAGCAAAGATATCCATTTGGGTCCAAGAAGAACCAAAGCTTCGTTTTCACTGGAATTGAAATGAATCAGAATGCCAACCATGGCATTACACTTTCTCAGGAGAAATATGTGTCAAAAATTGAACCAATTCATTTGTCATTTGTCCAGCGAGCGAAAAGCCCAAGTGCAGAGTCCAGTTTGTCCTGAAGAGCAACAAAGCCTACGTGCCTTAATTGGGTCGTTGCAGTATGCCTCTGTCAACACTCGACCAGACCTTGCAAGCAGACTGAGCTACCTCCAGAGTCAGGTAAATCAAGCAACAGTTCAGACGTTGATTCAGGCGAACAAAGTTTTACATGATGCCAAGCGTTTCAAGGATACCTCTATTACCATACAACCAATACCAATCAAAGATATCCGTTTCCTTGCATTTTCTGACGCCTCCTTTTCCTCACAGAAGCAACCAGACTCACATACAGGAATGATGATAATGACCACTCATAAACAAATCCTTGAGAACGTCACCAGTCCAGTGTCTCCGATTTCTTGGGGATGCAAGAAAATCCAGAAGGTAGTGGTGAGTACACTGTCAGCGGAAGCAACTTCACTCAATGCAACTTTAGATCAACTCTCCTGGCTCCGGCTGTTTTGGGGCTGGATTATGAACCCAAAACTCAATTGGAAAAACACCAAAGAGACCTTACAGCAATTACCAACTACCATAGCCAATGCCACCATGAAAGATGATGTTGCAGTGACTGACTGCAAGTCGTTGTACGACTTAGTATCTCGAACCGCTCCTCCAAACTGTCAGGAATTCAGAACCCAAATACTGGCTCGATCGATCAAAGATCTATTATCCGAAGGGGTGCGCCTTCATTGGGTACATAGTGGAGCACAACTTGCTGATGCTTTAACGAAAGAGATGGAATGTTCATTTCTCCGACAAACCCTGAAGCTTGGCAAGTACAAATTGTTTTGATCAAGACCAGATTCTGAAGGATCGAGCGAATGCCCGGAATAGAATCAAATGGTTGCAAAATCAACAAGAGAACAAAAGTTGATTTGTTGGGAGTNGAAGGATCGAGCGAATGCCCGGAATAGAATCAAATGGTTGCAAAATCAACAAGAGAACAAAAGTTGATTTGTTGGGAGTGTGAATCCCACAATCATTCATGTCCACCTTTGCAACCAGTTTGATATCCAGGTTGACAGTGGGTTCATGTGATGCGACTGCCGCAGTCGTAGAGGCTGNTGTGAATCCCACAATCATTCATGTCCACCTTTGCAACCAGTTTGATATCCAGGTTGACAGTGGGTTCATGTGATGCGACTGCCGCAGTCGTAGAGGCTGAGGCAAGCCCGGGTTGAGGTGCGGAGAGGATACGCGACTTGATAGCCATTGGAGGCTGAGGCCAGCCCATTTGTCCATTCGACTTCCAGTTGCCTTTCCTTGAAGTGCTGACTTCGTACTTGGTGGATCTTCTTAGAGCTTGTGCAGCGAACGTGGTGTCCAAAAGGTGTGCATCCGATTTGGTCTGCATTTGCGGGTTGAGATTCATCTTGAAGCTACCAGTGTGATAGCCAATCACANTGTGCAGCGAACGTGGTGTCCAAAAGGTGTGCATCCGATTTGGTCTGCATTTGCGGGTTGAGATTCATCTTGAAGCTACCAGTGTGATAGCCAATCACAATATGTATATATATATATATACAAATTACACATGATTAGATGCAAGTATATATCTGATGATTTTTTATAATAAAACTATAATTTTCATAGATGTATTGTATAAGGTGATTGCATTGGCAAGACAAGTGATCACAGGATGCTGATGAATCCCAAGCGACCTCCTTATCAAAAAAGTGTCTGAAGTTTCAGGTGCAGGATGTGCAGGTTCTTAAGTGCAAGTACATGTCCCTGTACGTGTTTGTATTCATGTTGTAGCAGTGCACCCCATTGCCGACATGCAACCAACCACAGCATGAAAAGGGAATACCCAGACCATCCATCCATTGGAATGACTTTTTGGTGGTGAATCCTAGGTAATGTCTTGGGTGAGCAAGGGTTGGTAAATGTCCTAATTGAAAATCACCCAGCTATAGTGATGATATAATCCCCAACAGGTGCTTGAAAGTGAAGTTCACAATCCCCTAAAAAGAATAAGACAGTACATTTACCAACCTTTGTTGAATGGTTGGTCAAAGTCTGGTCCTACAATCTCATACTCTCCAGCTTTAAATTTGGTGATATCCAGAGGATGGGTCTATGCTCCTGAAGTGGTTTAGCCCATTCTTGGACAAAACCAACGCACAAATGATTACTAATGACTCACTTCACGCTTCAGGAATCTTGTAGCACAGAAAGTGATCGACCCTCCAAAGTAAACATCCTATTTGAAAAAATACGGACAAATGACGTTTCCATCTGTTGGGATCTTTTTGGGAGTTACGATTCCTACCACACTGTTGTCGGTGCAAATTTTGCCATGTTTCTTTTCAAGTCTCCAAGAGGAGAAACTGTGGACAGTTTGGCACGGGACCAAAAGGCCGTGCGGACCTGAGGCTTCCCTGCAATGCGTAAAGTTTTCGAGCTCCGCAGAATCTGCAAGAGTCAGCCTCCGATCAATACCCGGCTGTTGAACTGGGGGGTGGGTACCATTTTAGTAGGAAATATTGTCACTAATTTGGGGGGTAACCCCTTATCAATCAACTATAGGGTTTATCAATCTGAGGTTGACATGATCGATGAAACAAGTTGGTGGTTTGATTCACAGATCCGAAGTGTCCGACCTCCATACTGGATTTCACAATTTATGGTTGAAGGACCAATCATCCACCCATCCTTTTTGTCGCAGTGTTGCGCCATGTTGCACCAGGTTGCACCAAGTTGCTGTGTTTCTCAGTGTTGTTTCTGAGAGCTGGGAGCTGTGGGAACAACTGCTGGGAAGGAACTGCGCTCTTCATATTTTATCAAGCGTGTGGTGTGCTCAGAGAGCCATCACAGCAGGCCCGCTGTTCTGGTGGCCAGCCCCATGGGATGCAGTAGATCCTCTCATCAAGGTGTTTGGATCACATGGGGTGCCATTTCGTTGAAGACATATATATTTATAATATATATATATATCTTTATATATACATATATATATATATATCATAATTATACATATGTAGAAGAAAATCATAGAATCATCGAATAGTTTTTTTTTAATCATTTTGTTGATTTTAGTTGAGTCATTGAATTGTTGTCACCTTCAGGGTCAGATTCTTCGACTTGCTTTGATGTTTGGTCATCAATTGGCGTTCCGGCAATTGTCGACTTGTTGCCGAGTAAGTCTGCAGGCTTTGCAGGCTGAGTTTGCAGACTGCAGAGTTTGCAGGGGTCTCTGAGATTTCCTCGTCCTGGGCAAGTTAAAGATCATAAGAACTGTGCTGAAATATGTATGTAATGGTTTTTCCTCAAAGCAAGGTGTGCTTCTGGGGGAAATCGCATGGGATTCTTGTTCTGAGTCAGGGAAACTTCCATTTGCGGAGGTCAAGAACTAGGACATCCTGTATTTTACGATCATTTCTATTTGATTTCCAGTAGCACCTCATCATTGGTACAGACATCCAACATGTTGTTTTGCAAAAACACGACCAGCACTCTGCAACGACACTCTGCGAAAACGTCGGAGTTTCCGAACGTTCCACAGACTTTGCGTGATGTTCTTGCACAAAGTTCACACGCCTCTCTGGAATAAAGCAGTCGCCAGTGGCCGTCAGATAGACGTCTTGCCATTTATGATAAATACAACCTGATGATAAACACTAATCCAAGTCATGTCATGTTGTTTTTTCAACATTGCTGATGCTTGGTGTCACCATTGTCATTGCAGATGTTGCAGCTGTTGTTGTTGCTGCTGCTGTTGTTTGTTTCTTGTGACTGTTCTTGTTCTTGCTTTTGCTCTTGCTCTGTTCTGTTCTTGGGATTTCCTTCCTGCTGTTGGTGTCGTATCACAAGCATGTTTCCAACGATCACGATATCGACAATCATCATGGCATCATACACAAGTCACTTTTGTTGATTTCGAAGGGAAAACCGCCTGTGGTGGTGCAAAAGACATGACTTGTGTGTTTTCAGTCGCGGTCAGCGATCGCGAGCGCTCAGTAACTGAGCATTTTGAGCCGGAGGTGACCAACCATAGAGAGAGAGAGAGAGAGCTATAAGGGCTCTCCTAGCAGTTGGGATTAGTATCGTCAGGTTGAGGTAGAACAATGTTGGGTTTGAGGATCTTCAAGAAAGAATGTTTAAGTAGTTCGAGGACTTTGAATATCACTTGGAGAAGGTTATCGCAAACAATCCATGAATGAATGTGATGATTAGACCTTAAATAGTGTCAACAACTATAGGAATCATCCAAAGATCATAGTCCGACACCAATACAAAAGGAGTCTTCTCAATCCAGTGGTGAAGGGAGGGAGCTGTTCGGAGCTATGGCTGTCTAGCAATGGGGAGCCGTTTGGAGCTACAATCAGAGATTCCCCAGCACCTGATAGTGAAATGTTCCCATGATATTCGTTGATATTCCCCTTTTCACAGTTGATCTTGTAGCCCAGATCTATTCCCATCTTTTGTTGGTGAAATATTCCCAATTCGTAAAGCTGTGAAACTTCAAACCAACTCAACAGCTGGCTTTAGGTCGATGTGTTTGGCCAAACCTCCGAGAGTTTGAAGTTTTCAAAGCCCCCCAACCTTCGGCGATGGCAAGCCCAGAAAGAGGTTGGGCCCATGGACGGCAAAAAGACGAGCGGATTGTCGAAGAGAGCCATCGGGGACCTTGCTGGATGATACAATATGATATATATAAATATATATTAAAATAGATGGTTTAATATGGTTTTAATATGTTTTAATATGGTGATATTTTCAAACATATATCTTTATCACCAAGAGATATAGAATCAGTCTATAGATGGCTTTGCTTGACACTGGGACCAATCAGCAACAGTAGCATTTCAAACGAGACCGTCCTGACAAATTCTGGGTAACTTCATGGCGATTGCGATGTGTTTGGGGACGGCAGGAAATTGCAATTTTGCTGGTTGGGATCCTATGTTTGATGTTGGAAACTGGGCAGTTCAAACGTCTCAGACGTTGTATGTTTTGTTTCCAGCAATCTAACGTGGTTTGCTGGAAGACCATTTGTAGATGATGTCACGCTTGTTGAAGAATTGCCATTTCCGAACTAACTATCTTTGGAAAAACTGGAGGATATTTGAAACCAATAACAAATTTCTCATTTGTAGTAATCCACAAAAAAATAGAAATGTGGAATCCTACTAAGTAAAATACTTGACACTTATGTCTATTGTTTTTTGGTTGCTATAATGGCTCTTTCTTTCCATGCATCTCCGTGCGGAAACCGGGAACCATCTCTGGTTGGTACGCTCCATGTGTTCAATTGGATAGGTCCCCATGCGTTGATAAATTATGAATCGTGTTTTTTTCTGGAAAACAAATTGTTGCTTCATGGCACAAACCAATTATTGGCAAAAAATCAATGTTTTCTTGGTCATGTCAACCATGCTATCGCAACATTTTTTTGTGGACAGAGCAACATGTTTTCAATTTTGGGTTCATCGAGTAAAAATTCAATTCATGGGTTTCTTTGTTTTTTCTTGTGATGAGTATATTTTTTTGGAAACAAAATTCCTTCTTGGATGGGTAAGTCCACTTCCCTGGATGATAATGACATATCGAATCCTATGCTCTTTGGTCCAAGGTTGGTTTATTATAGATAGTCAGATCCAATTCCCAGGATGTTAATTCCAATCTCCAAGGTCAACAGAAGAAAAAAAGATCTCTGCAGCTCAGGTCTCCACATCTCTCCCGAATCTGGAGGCATGCCTGGAGGAACGACGGAAGAACTGGGTCGCTCGGCGGCAGGGGCTGGTGGGGGTTGAATTTGCATCCCCAAAGTTTGAGATGGAAGCCCAAAATGGCCAGATCCAATTGGAAATTTATCCTCCATGGCTTTTTGTTTAGGTTCCATGTCAAGAAAAATCGGGGTGCTACCTTTAAACATTTGGATTGAAGTAGCAACAATTGGAATTTGACCATCTTAGATCGTGTTCCAACATTGGAGAACCGGAGAATCCAAGTTGCAAGTTATGCGTCATATGTGACCCTGCTGCTCGGCTCCTCGTGCCGCTCGGGACGCAAGATACCGCAACCTTTTTTCGCCCTGCTAAAGGTGCTGGGGATATGATGTTCCCAGCTTTCAAAGGCGCCATTTTCTATGTTCTTTCGTTTTCCTTGGGCTTCAACGAGAAATCATGCCTTCCTCTAACTACGATAGACCCTTGAAGGAGTCAGGGGTTGGACCCGGGGCGGGGGGGGGGTTGGAAGACTAATTTCCAAATTTGGGATGGGTTGTTTTCGGTGTTAATATCCCTGAGAAAAGTAGAGCACTAAGAATTCAAACCACTGAGTTGGGACTTAACAACACAAGTGGAGATTCAACAACTGTGATTTCAGCAACTCACATCTTTCACCAACAAACGATGGATTTAAACCATCACAAACGAGAACTCAATCAAACAATGGATAGACAAGCAATACATGGGAATTGAGCCAACCGGAAACGTTTATTCTACCAACGAAGATTGGTAATTTGTGGTGGTTAAAGACTGGTGGTATAACATGTTGTGATCTGAATGATTCAACCCCAAGCCTTGAGCAAGAAATGGAGTGACCGCTCATGCCAATCAGTGAATGGTGGTGTTTGCACCCTATGAGATGAAGATCCATTTACACACATATACTAAGGCCACGATATGAGATAGCCAAGAAAGCTGGTCAAACGGTCAAACCTTGGTTTTTAAAACTGCCGTTGGTCTGTTTTGTGCTTTGGGATATGGCTATAGCATCCTACAGACCTATTTGGACTCTTGAATATTTGGTCGTGCTTGGGATTGAGATGATACTGGTACTCTTCTGAAAACTCACTGCTGTAACTTATGGAACCCTTTTTTGGAACTCTTTGGATATCATATTTGATGACAAAACCATGGTTTCCTGTGCATGTTCCCAGAAATCATACCATCCTCATGCATCCTAAAACCAGTTGGGGGGACGGCAAGTTGTCCAGTTTTCTCACTGTCAAGGATAGCAGCCACTGGATGCTATATTCGAGGCGCTCATACCGGGTATAGGATGGGTGTTAGGCACAAGCGAAGGTAATTCTTGAGTAGGAGTTTGCTATTCTATTTTTTTTGGATCTTTCCTGAGGGTTGCTATACGGGAGCACAGCGGTTTTGCTCATGGATAGATCTCAAGAAAATCTAGATGAAACAATTGTAACCAGAAGCAGCAAATATTGTCAATTCCACCAGCTGGGATAACGCTTTATTGGATATCCATGGGTGAGTTGTGCATGGTCACATATATTCTGTAAACAAGAACTTGAATGCTATATGGAATCTCCGGGGATCAAATCATTCGCGATAGATCTCCATCCATTTTCGGATCGGGAGGTAATGGGAGATAAAACCCCATTGAAATGGCCATTGTAATTAGGAACATGCTGATTAACCATCAAAGATTGGGGCGCCATATTTTCAGACAACGCCCTACATTTGAATTGGTTCATGGGCGAAATGACCGGTTCCAACGAAGATTCTCCGGACTCAAATGCCCGGAAGTTTGACCTAGACGGCCACTTGGAGCAAGGAGTGGAGTAGCTCAGGACACAGTGAGCGAGCTCCGTACTTGGCGTACCAGCTCAGTTTCGAGTGGAATCTGCAAGTTTTATGGTTTTCATTGTCTTCATGACTCTGAGATCAGTTTCAGCCGAAGAATCTTTTGCTGCCTATGGCATCGGCTTTTTGGAACCTGACATGGCACCAACTTTTGGAATTAGGCCAGGAGCCCACGAATCAAATGGGAAAAGGATCAAAGTTCATATGCCCCCAAAATGACTGGTTATATATGCAGCATATATGCTGCATAATCAATAAATTTCTCACTCGGCCCAATCTTGGGGTCACTGTAAAAGCCGTTTTCCCCTGCATCCAGTCAGGGGAAACCCATCATGGACGGGGTGGCCGCAGGCGTAATCCAAGGCTCACCACGAACTGCGACTTGACTTTCGGGCCGGCTGGGGGCGGAATGTGTCCAGGTGATCAATAATGCATTTTGTCTATCTAACCTGGTTCAAAGGTGAGTTGTTCTGTTTTTGGCCGCAAAAAGAAGCGTGGTCATAGCTCTGAAAATTGATATTTGGCTATTGTGATATGGCATATTATGGCCATCAAACAATAGGTAAATTGATGATCAACCAGTAGATTTGGAGGGGGTTTTGCATTGTTTTTTTCCATACTTCTTCTACCAAACCCTCATAGACGACTAAGGAATTGCCTTGTCCAATGCATCCTGGTAGGGTATACCTTCCTAAATGGTACACCAACAGATCCGAAGCCAATAAGAAATGTTGCGAAACCCTAATTTTGTATCGCACCTTGGATACATTCCTGGTGGTTCCTTGCAGTTGGTAAGTGGATTACAGCCGCAGTTGCAAGCAGACACTAGCCCTATTAAGACCCTACTTGTATCAAGGGTGGAAAATCAATTCTTAATTGGGATGAACCACCAGGTTCACTTGGGGAACCCTTGGGAGTAAGGAGTAAGCAATTTGATGGGGGGAGGGATGACACCCTGCTGAAGCAAAACCGACGAAAAGTGAATGGGTTAGATAAGAATCCCAAGGTAGATGTGGGTTGAAATTCGATTAAGAATCCCAGTTATACATCAAGTGAATTTAATGTTTCAAACAAATGCATCATGTTTGGAAACAAATGAACAGTGTTCAATATCCTGGTTGGTTGGTGATTATAGACGGTTCTACTTTGGTATAGTACCCAACATACGGGGACTGCTGGAATCCATCATGGGATTCCTTCGATCCAAGGTCGAGACTACTTCGATCGACCGCGGATGCTGCGTTCGCATCACCAGTTCTCTTTGGGCGTGTGGAAACCCAGGGGGCAACGGGGTGAAGTGCCCAACGGGCCATCTATAGGATATGCTGGGATTAGCTGGGAGGGATTCCACATAAACTGGGTTAGAATATGAAGTAATAGGATCATTGCCCACTTCCTCAGTCTTATGCACATCCAAGTAGAGATTTTGTTGGGAGGAGGGATAGTGGAAAGTGCAGGTACTTTCTGGAAATTCTATCATAGCAAATGGCAGATCGACCATGTATATATTATATAAATGATTCCCTTAGGGCCCACAGAGATTACCAAAATCAGTGGCAGACATCCTGTCGGTTCAAAGTAACTTCCTGGTGCTAACATGGGGCAACCGCCCAACCGCCCGGCAGGAGCCTTTGAAGGTCACCTGGAAACTGCCACCGGAGCCACGTCGGGGACTTCCGGGATTTTGGAAACATGGCGTTTGCTTTAGTTGCTGGGGATTAACCAGTCATATGCAAATATTTTTTGGGACATAGTCTGCATATATGTCATATACGTCATGGATTTTATGTTGGAGCTTGTGGGATAGGATATGATATTCCAGATTCATGAATATTAATATGTGTTATCTCCAGAACAGTTGATGGGGGATCCAACCGTCATTTTGTTTGGAGATGATTCATGATATTTCATGATTTTGGTGGATATACTGGTACCGCCCCATACTACTCGAAACTTGAATCGTAATGGATATTCGCTTTGTTTGCCAATGAATAGTGGAACATGGGCACTATTGCCCAGCCGTTTCTCTACTGCAGGGACACTTGGATGGAATTAATTTACATACAGAGATAGGGGGAAATATTTGGGATTTGTAGCTGATGAGATTTGCGGGATACCTCAAAATGTTTCAACATGATGTACCTTCTGGTAATTTAACATAGCTATGCAACATGGCCCGCCTATTAGATGATGTACCAGTTTTAAAGTTCTTCAATAGCTATTTAAGAATACCAGATGGTATATTCATGTTTTGGGGCATTTAGCGGTTTTGATTTTTCAGGCAAAGCCGTACACACATATGAGCCGTTGACAACGTGGTTATGAATCCATCAGTTGGATATCCAGTGGTTTCGGGCTTGTAGAAGCCATGAGAATCCCGATATGATATGGAGACCATGTCCATAAGCCACTGAAGAAAGTAGAAAGTATGGTCAGTGTCTCGAAGGGTCATTAGTTAGTTCCCTTGATGGAATTTGATGGTGTTTTTAATGATTTTGCTTTTGATGCATTTTGGTGGATCTTTGCGTTTTCTAGGAAATTCTAGAATTTTAAGGGATTCATGAAAGATGTTGTTTTGATGGGAATTTACGATATGCTTCTGGACAATTTATTGACATTTAGTGGAATTTCATGAGGACGGCAACCCAGAGTAACGGCGAAGATTGATCCACACAACCAATCGTGAGCTAATTGTGGTTGAATCTTTGCAGTTGGTTGGGTGCTCACCAACACAAAACAACAATGGTTCACTTGAAACTAGCGAAAGATCATGAGTAATTGATGATGTTTTTCAAGAACGTTTTTTGTGGGTCTCTTGAGTTCGTTCAAACAAACATGTACCTAGTAGGTTTTATTCTCATTGGTTCTACATTTCCACCATCCTTCGTGTTGCCGTCGTAACATCTCTTCATGTAGCTCCGCCAACAGAACCTGCCGCGCAGCACCGGGGGTCGGCGGTGTCGAAAGCGCCATGGGGGGAAGCCTCACGAAGATCTGGACGCGGCTCATGGGGCTCAAGGACTGACACTCGTGGTATCACCTGGCCATTGGGAAATATGGAGGATTTACCATGATTTACCCTCAAGTTATTCAACATAGCTGTGGAAAATGGCCCCATGTATAGATGATTGATGATTGTTTACCTATAGAAAATTGTGATTTTTCATAGCTAGGTTCGAGGGGAACTAGAAAACCATGGGGATTTAGTTTGATAGTTCATATTATGGGTTCGTCTGAAAATTGCGGGCCGGACCATTTTGATGGGGAAAATTAGGGTACACTATGGGATTTGGTTTTAATTTTATGTTTCTTGAACGACACTCATAAGTGTTCATTGTTTCTACAGTTTGTTGTCAACTGCCATTGGAATACCATGGATTTTGGGAGGTTTGCTGCGTGCCGCCTGAGCACATCCCACAACATATCAAAGTTGTCGATCTCCTTCTGTATACAGTATATAATGCAATAAATAATTATAGTATAATACAGTATAATATGATATAATATGATATGCATACACACATATAGTTATATATATATATACATAATATATAAGTTATTGTTGGATTAGCTTCTCATTTTAAATTGGACATGCGACCCCATAGGAGCGAAAGATCGTCATGGTGGGTTTGGATGCTGCGGGGAAGACTACGGTGCTGTACCGCTTAAAGCTCAACGAGCTGGTCATGACCATTCCCACCATAGGCGCGCTGGTCGATGTGGTGTGGATGGCATGGCATGTCTGACATGGTGGTTTCATGGTGGTTTAAGCATCAACAAACTGGGACTCTATGAGATGTATATATATGTTTATAGTTCAAGGTGGTTTCATGGTGGTTTAGTTCATGGTGGGTCTGACTTAACCAGTACTTTGAAGCAATGGGACTCAATTGTATAGATAACCAACTTGATATTAAATGATATTGGGGTGCATTTGTCAATGGGTGATGAGCGCCTAATGTGGCCATGTCTATAGCGACGGACTATCACTTCTAAGTGGGTGTCTGTCACTATACAGGGAAATGATGAGTAAGCACCAGATTTTGCGATACCATCCAGATGGAGACGGATGATCTCATCATGAAAACAGGCTCCTCAAAGATCTTCAGCATCAATGAGATGCTGGTTTCGAAATAACCAATCCCCCCAGAAAACCACGTTTGAGGTCTGTGTCGACCTGAACCATAGCACGTCCATTGTTGTGGGCGTGGTTTGATTTTAGTTGGCTGAGATCTGTTGATGTGCTTATTGCTGGGAGCAGTGGGTTTCCTAGCTGGGGGAGATCCGGTATATGTGTCCATCCCTTCTTTCCAAATTCCATATGAATCATGTGGGTATAAGGCACAATTTAGCTGTGGATGACAGCTGTTGACACTCCGAAGATGTTGTATATTTGTTCACATCCCATATACCCGCCAGTAATCAAAAGTGGCAATGGAAAATCCACCCTGACCCTTTATTGGGGATTTCCCATTGCCATGTTTGATTGCCACAGGGTAGATGCCAGATGTGATTTCACTGGGTTTCATGTGAGCCATTGTCGACTCCAACAGAAAATGATTTGTTCATGCCTGTGGCCTTCTTTGTGCCTTATCCTGGAGGATAGCTGTCTTCTCATGGTTGGTGATGATTTTCCCATTTTTTTGATGTTCTGTCTCTTGCCATGCCACAGCCGTTCCAACCCCTCTGAAAACTTGGAACGCTTGAGCCTCTAAAGTCTAGGCTTCAATGTGGAGACAGTCGAGTACAGAAACCTCCGCTTGACGGTTTGGGACATCGGAGGCACCGGGGAAACTTCATGAAACTTCTGTGCGATTTCTCGGGAGCTAATTGCTGGGTAGAATCCGGGTAGAACTTTCTTTGTTCCTTTGAGGTCATGGTTTGCCACACTGATTCACGATGGATGCATCCACTGAGAGACGTGACGAACAATAATGGGTGATGACATCAATAAGCAAACCTGTTGGAGCGACTCAAATGGAGATACAAATCTGCAACAGAAGGGATATCAGCGAGAGAAGTGGAAAACACATACAGAAGATGATGGGAAATCACCAGCAGCGGAATCGGATGGCCTGTTGGTGTTTGTGGGCCATATTCCAACCCTTGTTTGAAGCCAATTCCAACTCTAATGGTATGATTCTGTTGTCATTGATGAACCCAAAGCTAAAGACTACTAAGTGACTACTATCACATCATTTCCGTTTCAGTTGAAACATGCTGAAAGAATCCAGTGATGTCACTTCTGTTCTGAACCATTCTGAACCATTCTGAACCTAGATTAGCGGGTGAAAGTAGAAGTTAGAGTTTGAGCAGCATACATCAAGTGTATCATATGGAGCTCTAACGCCATTGTGTTAGCGCCCGGCGCCCGGTAGGTGTTCCATTACAGATTGCCCGAGGATATATGTTATAGTGCTTATTTTTCCGTGCTTTTGATGATGTTCTTGTTCCACAAAATCAAGATGCTTCGAAGATGATTCATGTCAAAAGAAGATCATGTTTGTTGGTTGCGGAAAGACCAAGTAAGGCCTCCCTAGGGATTGTCCCTCCTTGGGATTCCATTGATATTCACCATCACAAGCGTCTGATGCAGTATATATTCTTGTTGGATGTGTTGAAACAAAGACCCTTTTAGGGAATACATCAGTTTCAGCATCTCATCGGGATGATCCACACTGTGGTTTACAAATCTTGGATCATCCTCCAGAAATCGCAGCATTTTTCTCTGCGGAGGTCAGGACATCATCCGCCCTCTATGGAGACATTACTTCCTGGGAACCCATGCGATGATCTTCGTGGTGGACAGTCCCTGGTCGGAGTTTTCCCCATGTGGGTACTATACGGCAAAAAATTGGGTGTATCCCCAATTGCCTCAGGTGGAAGGAAGATCAAGATCAACCAATGGATTTAGGATGATTTAGGGGTATCCTATTTTCAGACAAAAGCCATTGCAATCAGACGATATCACCAGGCTCCGCTGGCCATGAGGTTCAGATCATCGCCGGATACAGGAAGCACGAGAGGAGAGGTCACTGTTCAACAAGTCTAGTGCTTGGAAAAAAAACGTCTATATACTCAGACATATCATGGTTCATGACAGATTTCTGCCACGAACATGGGTTCTCCACCATTTTTGGGACGAAGCTACCTTGGTCCACCTGGATTTCCAGGAGATTTGCCATGGGGAATGGCCTGGTGATACCATCAAAAGAGTGATTGAATAGAATCAAACATACTTGATATGATGAGGATCATTTCAGACTGGGGACTGAAACATTGGTTTTCAGGCATCATGAAGAATCCCAAGATGGGTCCACATCCCATGATGTATTCGGGAAGTGTGTTTGGATGGGGATTCATCATTGGTAAGCACAACCTATATATATATATATATAGATAATTATCCAAAGATGCTGTTTGAATTTCATAAACGTAACATGTGTTTCATAAAAGGGGTGCATGTCAGCTGTTTTCCGATTCAAAATTAGTCTGATGTGTCAAAGATCTCATCTGCAGGAGATTTTCCATGGTCATCTTTGCTAGAGGGTATCAAAAGGCTGTGTCTGAAACTGGAGGAATGACCCCCCAAATACCCACAAACAATAAGGAAAATGATGATAAACCACAGCATTTTGGGGATAGCCCATTTTCAGACAAAGCCATCTTCATCTGTAGGTGGGCAGAGACCCTGCAAAAAACACACACTACGTGCAGCACAGGAGCTGTGGACGATGTTGAAAGAGCCCGAATTCTCTGCTGAGGTGGCCATCGACAAGCGTCTCCCAACAGTTTGGGAATTTGGGAAGGTTTTAAGACTACACTTACATAGCTATCATAGCTACGGTGTTGAGAAATTCAATCTTTTTGTCTGTGTCATGTCGGCTGTAATTGTTGGAACCTTTATTTGGGGCATTGAAAATGATTGGATTTGGAATGGGGATCTTTGTCTGAAATTACCACAAAATCAGTCAAAATCAATGGTTTTACCAAACATCTTCCCCATCGAAATTCCTTGGCCCACCATTTTTGAACACATCCAAATATGATGTGCCCTTGATTATATGCCATTAATTTATCCCCATTCATCTTTGCATTAGCCTTGATTACATCTCATTTCTCCACTAAGCTTCGCAGTGACCTTCCAATTTTTCATGGTAAAACCGTAATACTTGGATGTGTTAGTCGGAGATTCGGTTTACTTTCCCAATAGGAAATGCATTACTTTGGAAACCTACAGGGTATATGTTGTATTTTTTGGGTGGGTTTCCTGAATTAAATCCAAGTTTGCAGTGATCAATAGGATAATTAATAGGGATGAATAGGGGGAACAGGGGAATTAATGACATATAATGGCCTTTCTTATGGCATAAAAACCCAAGTTTTCGAGCCACGGGGCCAGGCGCCCGTCTTGGTGCTGGCCAACAAACAGGATCTGCCGGACGCCATGTCGGCCAAAGAGGTGCCAGAAAAACCGGGTCAGTTGCGATGGGAAAAGGTGGGAAAATCTCGAGGAAATTGGGGGATGTGTTGATTGAAGTTGATTGTTGGACATGTGGTTTTGTATGTTTTTGCGTTTTGGTTCTACAGAACTTTTGTTGAGAAGATGTTTGCAACAAAGATCAAGAAGTGGTGTACAGATGGTAAAGGGAAAGTGGGAGATAGAGCTTGAAATTCCAAAGTTGGCATATGTCCCAATTACTTTTTGCATAGGTCCTTCGTTTACTGTTATTCATTTGGTTGTTGCTGGTGCAGATTGAAGCAATGCAGAAGTGCTTCGCGATTCCTCTAAAATAGGCCTAAACATTACGAATCCCCATGTTGGTTCTTACCAACTTTCCGAAGGTAGCGTGTCAATTTGCAGGGGCGGTGTAGTGATGGAATTGTTGTAATCCCGATGACCCCATCTCCAAGAGATTCCTATTTCGAGTACAGTATGTGACCAGTTTTCGCTGACCTTCATTCAGACCCCTCCATACAATTTTTGTCCATATCTACATCTACCTACTTGTACATGGGGGCGGAGTCCAAACATATGAGGCCATAAGTATGTCTTGGGGTGTGAAGATCCAGAGCTGCCAGCTATGTTGATGTCAACATAGGTTTGTCTGAGAAAGGGGTACATATGGATACCCCAACTCCAATGACTCCTATAATTTTCACAATGCAAAATTCCGCAATGTTGGATATCCCCTGGTTTTGGACAAAGCCACATATTTCCCAAATCCCCATTGTTCCTAGTGCAATCATGTCGAACACCAATTTTTCATGGTAAAACACATGTCATCGTTTTCATCACAGTTGCATCTCGCCAATATATACACGGGATGAAAGGCCCCCCAAAATGAATAGATCCCATACATTGGAACCGAGGAACTACAGGCACAGTTTCTCAGCACTATGTACATTGACAATGATTGTAAGTGTTTTTTTCCACATCAATCCAACTGGCTTATGTCATATGTAGTTTTTCCCAACTTACAAACTGTTTAATAACAATATATGAAGACCATAGTATACTATATAAACAATCCATTCATCCATTACGAAAGAAATTATAGTTAGGAAAAAATATACTTCCATGATCTTCCATTCATTCATATTAATCCACTATAGAATTATAGATTATATGAATATGAATGAATGGAGTAAAATCTACACCATCCAAAATATGATTCTGGGTATATCCATTCAATCCAATTATTAATCCAATATAGAGGTTTCCTAAAATAGGGGTACCCCCCCAATCATCCATTTTTTGTTAGGGATTTTCCATTATAAACCATCCATTTTTGGGTACCCCCATTTTAGGAAACCCCCATATAAGACTACTAAAATGGTGTTGGAATTCTCAGCCCCATGACCTCGGCGAGGTCTCAGAGAAGCTGGGTCTGTTGGAGATCGAGGGCCGTCCCATCTTGGTACAGCCCAGCAGCGCGCCCAAAGGCGGGTGATTTTGAGGGCGATGTTGCCAGGGAGTTCACCAAAAATGGACAGATTCACTATGATTTCATAGGATTTCCATGGGAATTATGATGATTTCATGGGGTATCAATGGGATTTACCCTGTGCTTATTTAACCATATTTTACATAGCTATGGAAAATGGCCCATTCACTATTCATTGATGATTTGCCTGTTAAGAAGGGTGAATTTCCATGGCAAATTTGAATTTACCAGAGAGTACTCCTTAATTCTTGAAAACTTTGGGAATTGAAAATCATGGTCTCACAACTTTTCCGGGCCGCGATGATTTCGATGGTTTTAGTACTTTCACAAATTCTGCCGTTTTGACAAAAATCACCATGGCAAGTCAAATTTCCACACACCTTTGTTGATATCCACTTATATTCTATGGAAATCAACAAACATCCGTAAAAGGCTACTAATATCCACTAGACATGAAAATTCAGAACACTTCACCAACCTCCAGTAAGATTCACTAAACTCACAGTAGAATCCAGAAAACTCCAATATGATTCATTGTTGTTGACCCTGAAGGTGAGGGACTCTTCGAAGGTCGCTTGGTTTCTCTGTGGGGCGATGGTGAAAGCGTGCGAAATCCTTTGGAGATGGAGGTGTGTATGGGAGTGAACCCCCATTAATAGTGAAAAACACAGATTTCGCCAACAAAATTGGGGATATTCATGAGAATTAGCATCTGGTAATTTCACATAGCCATTGAACATGGCCAAGGAAACTAATAGGTAAATCATGGTAAGTAATCTAACTGAATTGAGTTTTCCGTTGCTATATTAACCATCAAAATTAGCTTAATGGACTTGACCATCATGGTGATTGAACGATCAAAACTAGGGATTCAACTATATATAAGAACTGGAATTTAGCCAGCACGAATGCATACTTGCACATGTTTACTGAAGCAGCCAAAAATATGGGTTTCACCAGTGGGGGAAGAAAACACAAATATAATCAAATATATATATATATATTGTTTGCTGGCAGGGATTTTCCCAACAAGAACTGCCCAACAATGGGAAGATTCGTGTCCAAATAGTATACATACAAGGTGGGTGCTGCAAAGTGACACGTTGCTTTATAAACCCATGTAACATCATCTAACTAGGAATATATCACAGACCCAACAGCTATATATCTAGTTATGCTTGCCAACTTAGTTAAGGATTGGTGACACCACCGGACATTCGTTTCTTCATTTCGGGAGGTTGATGAGGACACCGGACACCAGGCTCACCTCCTCGTGGTAAAAATCGAAGAACGGGCCGACCTCACCATTTTACTTTTTTTGTAAGGGGAATTAGCCAAGTAATCATCCTCATCCCGATCCTCATCCTCATTAGCCAGACACCCCAAAAGTTTTACTATCGCACTTTGCCAAGTTTTTTCTGAGGATTAGATTGGCTGACGAAAGCCATGACGCGACGTGAAAGGGCGATTTCCTTGCACTGGCTTTGAGTCCGGGACTGGTGTGCCGATGTTGACAGATGGAAGGACCACAGAAATTTGCAACACCTGGGCCGGCAAGTGCTGCTATTGTTCTGTAGAAAACCATCCCTTTTTGGAAAAGCAAGTGTGGACCTGTATTGAAAGAATGGCTTGAACAGGCAAATCTGCCATCCTTGGAAACTAGAACTAAAACTTGAAAATCTATAGCTATCTCAAAAGACCTCAGGATGTATGAAAAATGATCCAGACAATGTGGGATTTGTTGCTCCCACTTGATGGGAGGCAAGATCATGATGCTCTCTCCCATGTACCGAGTATTCGAAATTGATACCATCTAATTTTCTTGTTTAGTTGACCACATGTCTCGGATGCTCTTGAAGAAACTGCCCGTGGTTCCATCTTGCACTGATATGCTTCTTGCAACAATGAAAACATATGCTGCAGAAGCTGCAAACATCTCACCAAACTGGCCTAGTTGCTGTTGAAACTTTAACGTTTTTTATCAGTGGATTCTCAAGTATTTTTTATCCCAGTTTCCTACTCTGATTCCAAGCCAGATCCCGGTGTTGTAAAAGGCATGGCTTCGGACCGCTGTACAGGACAGGTCCCCCGCGGCATTCGGTGTGTAACAAACAGCTGCCGTGTGCCGCTGCACCGTGTGCCAAGAGCTGGTGATGGCTGGTGCTGGGCAAAATCATGTGTGTTTGTCTATTGGCAAACAATGGCAAATATATGCAAATATTATATATACTTAAACATAATAAACATGTTTACCAATATTTGCCATGATTTTACTACAGTTCTTAGTTATTACTGTTCTATCCGTGTCAGGGTTGCTGCACGGTCTTTCTTGTCTCATCTACTTCTGAAAGTTGAGGGAGCTGGTATACAATCACTCATATGTTCCAGGTTTTGAAATGCTTCAACCCACAACGAACTACGCATATCATGTCTATCCTTCTGGGGCCCAGGTGGCTCGACCCAGCACCAGTCAGTTCCACAGGTATTTTGACAGTTGTGCAGTTAGCGGCGCCACATCATGGCGCCGTGTCCAGTTCCAATCCTTTTAGGCTACACCACCATGGAACCCTCCGCAAAAATAGGGGGAGGCTGCAAGATGAATTAAAGTTGAGAAAAAAGGAAATGAACAACAATTGCATTAACAACAAAGTTGAACATATTATCATATATGGATTTGTGAGAAGGTGATGTTCCCTTGCATCTTTGGGCGAGTTCCATGACTGCAGCGGTGTACCGGAGATGGGATTTAGACACCTGTCCTGAGCTGGTGTCTCGCCCAGAGCAAACGCGGAAAAAAAAACAGGTGACACGAACGACGTGGGACCCAAGGACAATGACGATGGTTGGACCCGGGCCCACTAGCAGCTACTTGTAGCAGAAATCTCAGTTGAACATGTTGTTTTTTTTGTTTCCCTCTTGACATAACATGTTTTCAAACAGTTATAGGATCTCAGACTTAGTTATTCTTGTTTCCCGGGTATCAAATGCTCCTCACCCGTATATCGTTAAGTTTCTTGTACATTTGAGTCCACAAACAGACAGGTATCTCGGATCATATCCACATTTTCTTCCTTGGTAAATCATAATTTTGATCCAGATTCCCATGTTTGACAAAACTCCATCAGCGGTACCCTTGCCATATCTTGCCATCAAATCCTCCAGCCTCAAGTTCCCCTCCCGTGCACCGCGTTGCGCGAAAAACTTCACCGTCACCATGGGGCTGTCCTTCACGAAGATTTGGACGCGATTGGTTGGCAAGCAGGACACAGAAAGCTATGGTTGCCTTGGACATCCTTAGACACTAAGCTGCTTACATCCTTCTAGTAAATCCAAGGGCTCCTTTTACTCGCAACTACTACAATTTGGGCTGTTGTTTGGCATTGTGTTGACCCCTTAAACCATGTTGAAAGGATCCCTGTTCTATCCATAGATAATGATAGATGTCCTTTTCCCACTGGTTTGTTGGTGAAAATGAGCTGTACCCCGAAGCAACCAAACCGTCACTTGGTGTTCTTTCGTGAAATAGATGTTAAGATACGATGAGCAAATGAAACTGATCCCCTTGTTTTCCCAAGAGGACGGCATTCAACAGACCATCGGAAGCTATCGCTGGCTCATGAGATTCTGATGTTCTGCTTGTTGATCCCAGTGTTGGGGGCCTCTTGGATAGTCCTCTTGGATGTTGAGACGCCCCGAAAATTTGCTGGTTGGCGATCCCAGTGAAATCAGCAGTTCATCAAGAAATTGTTGCTAAGTTTGGGGATAACCCCTTAACACATCACATCTTAAAAACTATCCCCGAAAACTTTTCACAGATGGGTTAAACGGTGAGTTGCCAGCGGCATGTCGCATTGCTTTGCTAACCTCAGCATCCGTGTAGCCCCACGGCCCTTACTGGACCCAGTGATGGCAGGATCGCAAGATCGTGATGGTGGGTTTGGATGCAGCGGGCAAGACCACGGTCTTGTACCAGTTGAAGCTGCAGGAGGTGCTGATGACCATCCCAACCATAGGCGCGGAGGGGGATTTCTGGCAGTGTTTGGGTGGTAATTCAATGTAATTTTTGGGAAAACCATGGAAAACCTCCATATACCAAGTGTGGGGTCAGAAGACTCAAGTGATGGTAGTGCTGGTTTGTGGAAGGAGACTGGAAGCGCTTACCGGAAATATCCAAAGATAATAAGCAAAAAATCCCCTAGATATCATCGACCCTTCAGCTGGATCATCATGACGCTGAAGGCTTCAACGTGGAGACGGTGGAGTATCGGAACATCCGCTTCACTGTTTGGGACATTGGAGGCGCCATGGATGGTTATGAGGTGGAAGCTGGTGGTTTAGCAAAGGCAACCGATGTTTTGAAGATCCAAATCTCCAAAACTTTGGGGTGAAGTATGAAAACTTGGCAAATGTGGGGTGAATATGACGTGAATAAGGGATAATAAGGCGAGATGACCATGTCGAACTCTAGGTGTTTCTGGGTACATTCTAGCCGCCTCGTAACTCACACAATGACCTCGCAGCAAACGGGTGTGTATAGACGGGGAATATCTGTAATTTGGGAATTGCCAGCGAGTTTTTCAGTTTGTGCTTGGACTCTCAGAATCCATACTTTTCGCTGCTTAAAGCTCTTGACAATTCAGAAAAAGCGTTGGATGCAGGTCAAGATAAGATCCGCTCCCTTTGGAAGCACTACTTCTTGGGGGCTCATGGAGTGCCTTGGCGGATGGCTGGGAGCAAAGGTGAAGATGGAAATGCGAAGTCAGTTCCAAGGATGATGTTGGCACGCAAAGAAGTGCAGTTGGTGATTTCTGCCTATCTCTAAGTGTGTAAATGTCATTCTATACCAGTAGTACCGCACAAGGCGGTGGCGGAAGTTTCAGAAATGGCAAACCTATAGGAGCGGTTCGTTGTTGTGACTCATGGATGGCAGAGCAGATCCACTGATGGATCAAAAGGTGGTTGGAGCGTCGGCTTATCTATTTGTCTATCTATCTGCCTGACTAACTAACTGACTGACTGACTGACTAACTAATTAACAAACTAACAAACTAACAAACTAACTGACTCACTGACTAACTGACTAACTGACGAACTGATTAACTGACTAACTGACTAACTGACTAACTGACTAACTGACTAACTGACTAACTGACTAACCGACTAGCTGACTAGCTGACTAACTGACTAACTGACTAACTGACTGACTGACGAACTGACTAACTGACTAACTAACTAACTAACGAACGAACGAACTAACTAACTAACTAACCAGCTAACTAACTGACGAACTGATTAACTGAGTAGCTGACTAGCTAAATAACTAACTAGCTGACTAACAAACTAACTAACTGACTAACTGACTAACTGACGAACTGAGTAACTGACTAACTGACTGACTCACTGACTAACTAACTGANACTAACTGACTAACTGACTAACTGACGAACTGAGTAACTGACTAACTGACTGACTCACTGACTAACTAACTGACAAACTAACTAACTAAGTTGTTAAGTGGTTAAGTTGTTAAGTTGTTAAGTTAGTTGTTCAATTGTTGAGTGGTTAAGTTGTTAAGTTGTTAAGTTGTTAACTGACATCTCAAAATTTGCTTAAAATCCGCAGTTTTTGACACTTTTGACTTCCAAGTGTGCTTGGCGCCACAACGGCGTGCACTTTTTCGACATCGGATGGCCATCGAATCGTCCAAAAGTGCTCCGAACCCCCTCACGTTTTTACACTTTTGACTTCCAAATGTGCTTCGCGCCACAGCGCCGTGCACTTTTTCGACATCTCAACTTCCAAAAGTGGTCCGACCATGAGGTGTTTTTCCACTTTTCACTTCCAAATGTGCTTCGCGCCACAGCGCCGTGCACTTTTTCCAGATCTCAACTTCCAAAAGTTGTCCGACCGTGACAGTTTTTAACACTTTTTACTTCCAAATGTGCTTCTCGCCACAGCGCCGTGCACTTTTTCCACATCTGAAGTTCCAAAAGTGCTCCGAACATGACAGTTTTTAACACTTTTTACTTCCAAATGTGCTTCGCGCCACAGCGCCGTGCACTTTTTCCACATCTCAACTTCCANNGTTTTTAACACTTTTTACTTCCAAATGTGCTTCGCGCCACAACGGCGTGCAATTTTTCATCTCTCATCTGCCAGGATGTCTCCGCACCCGCCGCTTTAGTGAGCCTACTTTTCGACCCTCCGGAGCCACAAAACATTGGGAAAACACAGTGTTTCGCGACTTTCCTACCTTTTCGCACACCTGCATCTCTTCTCTTCTGACTTTCTCATCTCTTATCTTCTCTCTTCTGACTTTCTTCANTTCTTCATGGCTGAGCTCTTCACATCTTGGCTCTTCTCACCTCTGCTTTTCAACTGTCCATATTGTCGGAAGTTTCACTTCTAAACTTCCTTCGATAACGATATTTACGCACATATGCAAATTGTGCAAGACTAAGGTATTGAAACAGAGATCAATGCTTGGAGGTCATCAAAAGTCAAAGCAGAGACCCAAGACCAGAGCTAAGTTGCAACAATAGGTCTGGCAGGCATTCTTGGAACCCCAAAGGTTCCAGTACTGGAGGCATTCGCAATTCATTGTAGTAACCCTGAGGGACAAGCACTTCAAGATTGCACAATTCACCGCTACAAATACTACGAAACAAGAGTAAAAGAGGGCGTAGCAAACCTTAAAGGTGTTGATTCTTTGCAAGCTCTTCCAAACCTTGCAATACAGTTGAGTTAAAAATCTACATCATCTTTGAGGCAGCAGGGTAAACAGGTAAACAAATTGGGCGCAGTGACTCGGAAAGTCTGATACACTGCCTGAACGGTGGAGTTGTTGTAGTGGTGGTTGTTTGAGACACGGTTTGCACAGTGGTGGTTGTGACTTCCGTGTCGTCGGACTCCACAAACCTTGAGACAACTCGTGCAACAGAAGCTTTGACAAAATCTAAGACCATGTTTGCATCCTTTGCAATCACAGTCGAATGCCCCAGCACAAGCTGGGACGTTTTAGGGTTGCCTCAATCCCAGTAAATTTCAAGTCAATCACTGCCAAAGGCTAGTCCTTTTCAGAGGCCCAGATGCGCCAAACCCTGTGCAGCTTGCTGGTGTCAATTCATGCTGGTAAATTCCTGAAATGGTGCTTCAAACGTCATAGATAGACAATGAATCCAAACAGTGGTCCATCAGAGGCCCCGGTGCAAGCACCGTCAAGACACTTTCCATTGCAGCGGTTCACATCCTCAGCATTGCCAAGAAGTTGAAAGAATAAACTGTCAGGATGTCAGAGATGTCAGAGACAGTTCAAATATGTTTAAATTGCACAAAGCAACCACAGGTGCCACACGTGTCAATCAAGGGCCAAGCCACACTGTTCATTTGACGACACATCTCTTGTTTTCTGTATCGCGTGTTGAATTGATAGACACCGTCCAACTTGCCATCTCCGTAGTCCATGATGCCTGGCTCAAGTTTTTGTGCGTCTGGTAAGAGTCTGGTATGCATGGTTCGCCCTCATTCAGAATGCTGCATGATCTTCTTCTTCTTCTTCTTGTGAGATTAGCAACAGGGAAGAGCTAATCGATGTGTAGATTTATCAAAGCGTTCCCATTTGAAGATTCATCAAACAATGAAGAGAAAGTTCAAAGAAACTTCGTTCGAAGATTTTCGAAGTGGTCCTCCCTGCCTCCAGTTTTTCCTTGACCATTCTCAAACGAGTGGGCACCTCATTCGCAGCTTCGCCCCTTCTGAATTGTCAGAGCCAATGTTTTTTACATGTCAATTGACAATGTCAATGCAATTTCAGGTCCTTGTGATTCTTAAAATCTGCCTTTCCCTCCAAGATCTTCAAATGTTTTTGTTTAGCCACAGCCTTTGAGGCAGAGCAGCTGTCTAGGCTGTGAGTTTTCAGTACAGGAAGCAATGCAAATCATCAAGACAACGTTGAAATATCGTGAGATATCTTGCAATCAATCAAGATCCACATCTCCAGATGGTGCTCTTGCAATCTGTCATCGCCATCCTGCTTAGACAGTGCTGACTCCTTGGCAAAGTGTCCAGCAGGGGTCCAGGCACCTCCAAAATTATGACCCAACTCGTGTGCGAAAATGAGCCAGGCTTTTTGCAGCTTGGAGAGCTCGTTTACTCCTCAAGCTCAAGTATGATACTTCTGATGTGAATGCCTTTTCAGGCGACAGACTTACAAATGCTGTTCGTCTGTGAGTTGAGATGAAGAATCATGAAGGTCAAAACTCACAGTAGACTGGAAAACAAATAAGCCATTGCATGCTCTCCTGTATTGTAGCCGCGTTTGTCACACATACCACCACGCCAGGCAATACCAACTGTGCCATAACCATTGCCACAGCCCGTGAAAAGGTGTAGTGCTCCTCAGGTTTGGAAAAAGGCAGCGAATGACTCCGAATGATGGGCCCCTACCAGCTACAACTCGGTTTATGGATCTATGGCCCCATTCATAGCTGGTACGGGCTCATCATAGCGCTGACGATACATTCACTGAACTCCACAGAATTTCAATTTCGTTGGAAGATCCAGTCCATCACCTGGGCAACCCAGACTTACAGTATCTTACAATAGAAAACTTGGAGGTCCTATCTCTTCCTTACATCTTACACTTCAAAAATTGTGAAGAGAATTTGCTATTTCATGCTCTTCAACAATGTGACGAGGTTCCAGTGAATGGATGCGCTCTGTAGTCGGCCTGCAGATCTTCTAGCCTTCCATCACGTACTCGCATCGACTGAATCCGCTGGAGAAATTTCAAAAGACTCAGCCGTGGGAAACAGGCAGACTTGAATAAACTTGGTATCTACAAGGCGCTGGCCGCAAGGGGGAATCGATTGAATCGGAGAATCCCCCTCGCATGATATCCCCAAACAAATGCCACGAGACTTGGTCTGCTTGTCACTGCAGGAGCGAGCAAAGCGCGGTGCCCCATCGATCGTTTGGTAGAGCTTCATCTAAGTTACAGTGCAAACATCTTAATCACCTTCCAACAATGATATTCCGCCACCCAAGGGTCAAAAAACTATTTCGACGCCATGATTGTTCGTGCACTTGGTGAGTACGCCACAAAAAAAGATACTGCCTTCGAAATTGATCAACCAAATTCATGTTGAATTACTCCATGTTCATAGTTTCTTTGGCGCGCTGCCAGTGCCTTTGCAAGAACAAATGGGACATCAAGGGGTGGTCCATTGATATGTCAGCAAGTAAGCCAGCAGCGTATCCAATCTTCAGCACGATATTGAACCTCAGAATGCTAAAATGGCGAATAAGATTCAAAAAGAAATCGCAGCGAAGGCCCGGCGAATGCTAAAGCAGTGTCAAGGTGCTGCTTCTCATAGATGAACGAAGCCTCTGCGACAACCTGAACGCACGTGCCGGGAACATACTTTCATATGTTACGTAGATATATTGAGATGAACTTTAGATATACACATATGTTTGTGTTGAACCATATGGCCAGTATCTTTCAGAGGTGGCAGCTAGTGCGGAGCACGGCATTTGCCTCCCTGATTATCAACCAGGCTAACTGGTGCTGCTTTGCATGGATCAGGCACGAGAAGACTCAGCTGCTCCAAAAAAGAATGTTTGTGTTTATCCGTGCGTATCGTGTATGTAGATATGTGCATCAACACTAGGAGTGTGCAATGTCTTGGGACTATCTCCAACACTATCCTGCTCAAAATATGGTTCTCCGTAAGGAGCCTGTGACCGTGCATATACATATATATATATATATGGTTACAGGCTCCTTGCGGGGAACCATATTTTGAGCAGTTTCAACCACAAACACATATATAAGGACATAGGTGCAAGAGGAAAAGCAGCCACAATAATACAAATATAAGCGCCGCTCCACAGCATAAATGGAAGTGTAGCTGCCACAAGACAAGATGAAGGATATTGTTGGAGATAGTCCCAAGACATTGCACGCTCCTAGTGTTGGAGATTGTCCTAGGACACACCTACCATGGGAGGAGGGGAGGGGGGCAGGGGGCTGGGGAGTCTTTGGGGAAGCCGTGTTGGAGCGAGGGCTCGAGGATTGCTGTGTCTCCCCGCCCCCCTTCGAGGATTGCGCAGCGTTTGCCCGGTTGTCCCCCACTCCAACAAAATCTGCCCAAAACCTAGATTATCTGGTATTTTCCCCATGGGAAACCAAATCTCTTGACCATTTCCCACCATTGAAATGGGCACTCCATGGAAGGCCCAACATTGCAAAATGAGGACCTTCTTTTTTAAAGACAGTGTGCTTCATGGCCATCCCCAATTTTCTCCATGTAAAGCCAAACTCTTCGACCATACAAACAACAGAGAAATGGAAAGCCTATTTTGCAAGAAAAAGGTTCCATACAACCATCCAGCATTTTTCCTTTAAACAAGCCTTCCCATCCAACATTTTCTTCATGGAAAGCAAAACTCTTTGACCAGATGATTCAAGGAAAGGGTGCCCCCTGGGACCATGCAGCAGCTTTCCTTTAAAGAAGGCCTCCCTTTTGGAAAATCCAACATTTCCTCCATGGAAGATTCAACCTGGTGAAATGGAAAGCTTACTGTCTAAAGAAGGTGTGCCCCATAGACCATCCTGCATTTTCTCATGGAAAGCCAAGCTCTTTGAAATGGAAAACCTATTATCGCAAGAAACGGCGCCCTATAACCATCCAGCACTGTCATTTTTAAAAACCCTTCCCTTTGTGGAAAATCCAGCACTGCCCCCATGGATATCCAACACTGTGAAATGGAGAGCCTAGTGTCTAAAAAAGGTGTGCCCCTAGGACCATCGAGCATTTGCTTCATGGAGAAACTGCTGGATGGTCCTGGAGGCACACCTTTTTCAGCATCTTCTTTAAAGAATAGGCTCTCTATTTCACAGTGTCTGTTTTCTGGTCAAAGAGTTTGGCATTCAATAGCCAAAGTGCTGGATGGTCCTAGGGGCGCACCTCTTTAGACACGAGGTTTTCCATTTCACAGTGTTGGAGAAAGCGCTGCATTTTCTACAAGGGAAGGTGTCTTTAAGGGGAAAATGGTGAATGCTCCAAGGGCACCCTTTTCTGGTCAAAGAGCTTAGTCTTCCATGGGGAAAATGCTGGATGGTCCTAGCAGACCTTTTTCTTTAAGAGACTAGCCTGTCCATTTCAAAGTGTGGGGGGTGCGATGGTTGGCCCTAGGGGCGCACCTTCCTTAGAGAGTAGGTCATGCTGTTGATTTCCCACATAGATGGATGTTACTTCCCAAATTTTTCATTTTCGTGGTTCCCCGAAACGAGCATGAAGCCATATATATATATATATATAGATGTATCTGGTGCAGCGTCGCTCGGCCCGACCCCCTCCCCCAAGGGGAGGGGGAGGAGTCTGATGTATGGTATGTATTGAACGCTTCTCCTTCCCCCCCTGTGTGGTGGGGAGGGGGTGGGGGGTATGTTGTCTCCGTGATCTATCATATATGCATGCTATATATGATATATATAAATATATACATATATATGTGTGAAATATATACGTATGATATGTATGACATATATGCAGTACTTCTTTATATTTATATTTTTACATTTATATACATACATATGTAATATGTATTTGTACATATAATATGTATGATATATATATATATATAAATATATACATATATGCATGACATATCATGATATACAAATATGTATATATATATATACTAATATTTATTGATATGCATGCACATACTATATATATATACATATGATATATGAACAAAAAGTATTGTAATATATTTGATATATATGTCTTATGGGGTGGGGAGGGTTGGTGGTACATATGGAGTATACAGATCGTCTTTAGGTAGTATATGGGTAGTTCAAAAGTACGATATAGAAGCATGTGTGTAGTATATCAACAGCATGCAGGAGCCATACGTTAAACATATGTAGTGTTGTGGAGATATATAGGTACTAAATGGGAAGTAGATAGGTAGCATATATGGTTCTCGGTAGTACGTAGGTACTTTGAGGGAATGTATGTGCGGAGTGCTTGGCAGCCAAAACCGAGAAGTTAGAAAGTGCGGATAGTTTGATCAAACTATACGGCAGCGGTGGCATGAAAAGCACATGTATCACATGCCATGCCAAAGATATGCAACAGACCACTATATGCCACTGGGCATGATTTCTCACATCCCAAAAAAATAGTGTTGGTCTGTTGCCGAACTCTGCTCTGTGAAACGCTGTTTGCGGCGCTGCCGCTGTCCTTGGCGCAGGCGCTGCCTGTGTTCTTCTACAGCTTTTTCCTCGGCTGCCTCTTTCAAAGAGATCCGATGTGCCTTACAAAAGGCTTCCCACAGCTCGCCCCTCTTCTTCTTCGTCAAAGCATCGGCATATTGCCTATGCGCAGGCACCCAGCAAAGCTCATAGGCCTTCTTCTGCAGCATGTCCTTGCAGACGAGGAGATCGAGCATGGTCTGACGTTCTGTCGGAATCTGGGAAGTAGACCACATATGGTCATAAAGGCTCTTGGCGTCGGTCACCAGAGCGCCACCAATCGCAAGCTTCTCCCTCCAGTCTGGTCCTATTTCGTTTGGTCCCTTCCACATAAGATCCAAAAGGATTCGAAGATGGAGGTGTCGGTCGATAGCCACCGACATTGAGTTGCTTTCGGCAGCCATAGAGGACCTGACCACACGTGTGGATCTTCCGGTGTGGTACTCCAATGGCGCAGCCAGTTGCGGCCCGTTTCGGACTTCCTTATTTGTAAGGAAATGGATGCCCCCAAGCTGGGACTTCCCATCACGTTCCTTCCCCAGTGATGCGTCAAAGTACGACACCACATAGGGTTCCCCTTTTATCTTGGGGTAGAACAGCCTGGCTCTGCCAGCACCGGCTTCTGCGACCATCAGCTCATGCAGCTTGACAGCTTCAACAAAGTCTGCGTAGGTCGCCTGGTTGACTCTCTGCGCAAGACTGCACGTCCAGTACAAGAGATGGGGCATTGTCTGCTGTGCCGGCCATCTCCGTCGCATCACCAGCTGCCGATAACAGGTCACCTCTTTTGGTGTCAGCGGCCCTGCCGGATTTTTCTTCTCAACCTCTGGGGTCTTGATGCTCCGCACGTAGCTTGCCATGCTTTTCCAGAACCTGGTTCTTCTCCTTCTTCAAGATCAACACCTAAAAAGATGAGAGGGACCCGTTTCCATTCTTTGATCTTGAAAAGACCATCCAGCTGGCTCTTGAGCTCCTGGAACCTGCGGTCGTTGGGATCACCTAAAAGTAATCCGTCATCAACGTGCAAACATAGCAGCGCTCAGGAGACACCAGTCTCAGCAGCCACGAAAGTGGCTCGAGCTGCTTCCAACTCTCTCAACGCTTTTTATGGATTTGCCCCACAGCTCGCACATACCATAATCTCGGCGCCTCAGTCAGGCCATACGCCGACTTAAGGACTTGCAGCAACTCGTATGGGCAGATCTCAGGCCAGTCTGCCACTGCTGGAAGACCTTCAGCTGGGGCCTTCACGTAGATGGTCCCCGCTCAGGAAAGCGGTGGTCACGACGAAACTCCAACAGACCCAGTTTCGCCACAATCCGATGGCCTTAGCCATCCTGGTTGCAACCAGTGATGTCGTTGGCGCATCGGTTCGAAAGAGACCGATGTGTGGATCTGTGTGTCCTGGTATTACCAAACGTGACTTTGCCAGCATGGGAGGAACAACTGTTGCTGCTTGTTGGTCCGTACCATCCTCATTGGACTCTTGAAGACGGCGTCCCTCGGGACTCGATGTGCTTCCTCCGGACGCAGCCGGCGAATCACTCCATTCTCCATCCATTGCTTCCATTCTGCCGCGTCAGCCTGACGGGACTTCTCCTTTTCTTCAGCATTGAAGAACTTCGGATCTAACTCCTTTCCACTGGCCTTCATCTTGAGCAACATCACCTCGGCCAGTAGGATATCCTTGAGCTCCTGCAGCCACACTCGTTCAAAGAGCTTAGGCTGACGGGAACTCCACATGACTTCATGATCTCACCGTCCTTCTCCACATACGACCGCACCTTGTCTCTCTTGCCCTTGGGCTTCTCCTTGTAGTACATCCTGATGCCTTTCCAAGGCAAGCTAACTCGTCTCCTTGGATGTGCATCGACCTCCTTTGGCGTCTCTTCCACCACAAAAGCATCCTTGGTGTCCTTGCCCAGCAAGACACTTAAACGGCCTCTGCTGACCAGCTTTGGTGGACGCGCCAACCTCTTTCTTGGTGCTCTATGGATCCTTGCCGCTGCCAAAGGCAAGTCTGTCAGGTGCCGCAAGAGATCCAATTCATATCGACTCACCCATTCGTTGGCATTTTCCTAGCTCTGCCAGAGTTCCAAGCGCAACTCGGGTGACCACAGCTTCCGTCACTTTCCTTTTCTTCCTTTCGATCTGATCGTCGTCCTCTTCATGCATCCGCTTCCTCGAAGTGAAGGGAACATCATCCAGTGCCAGGCGCTGCTTGGTCTCTGCTGGTGGTTCCCTCAACTGTTGGCGCCACATTTCCTCCTGATCACCTCTGGCCTATCCTCTAGAGCCGGGATGCCTTCCGGTCTCGGCGCAGCCGGCGGTGCGTCTTCCAACGCCAGAGGTGGCGGCCTTGAGGGCGCAGCTTCACCTGCTGGCAGTGCTGGAACTCGTAGCCTTTTTGGCCTCCTCTGCACTATTTCTCCCAGTACTGCTGCAGGCAGTGCCTTTCTTCTTCTTTGCATGTGGGCTTGACCTCTTTCTCGATCAGCCATCAGTCGTCGAACCGCTCTAGGCCCTCTCATTAGGAGACGTCCTTGGCGATCCTCTTCAGATTACATTTGGCCGTTGGCATCTCGGAGAGCATCTCCGACCTCGTCCATTTGATCCCGGACATCCTCTGTCAAGGCCAGCTCTTCTCCAGTTGCCAATCTAAGGTTCTCCTCCGCCAGCAGTAACAAGCGTCCTCTCCATGACACGAAGTATCGCTTGTTCTTCTCTTTAACCAGCACTGTTGCAGGCCCTCTCCAATCGCCTCCTTGGCGGTAGCGGACACCTTTCTGGTTGCTGAGACTTGTGCTCCGGGCACCAGCCTAAAGGAGAGCTTCACTTCCTCATCATTGAGGGATGGCCACTTCACCTCAAAGCCGAACACCCGCCGATGTGGCGTGTAGCCATCTTTGGTCATCGTGCCATTCTTGGCTGACGTGGCCGCTGCCAGTGCCTCCTTCATATCTTGGCATCCTTCGATGGAATGCTCATTCACTAAAGCATCCACCATGTTTCGAAGGATACCGCCGTGCCTCTCTCCAGCTGCCAACTGCCACCCAGCATGCGCGGCAGTCACATCCGTTGGAACAGCGAGTTGTTCCATGTAGAGATTGAACGTCTTTTCAAACTCACCTCCTTGGTCCAACGTGATTTTTTCTGGAGGGCAATACTGTCCAACCCAGTGGCGATAGAACTTCTTGGCCACAGAAGCACTCTGCCGGGTCTTCACCGGCGCTGCCGCTTGTGGGTGTTTCGGCGCCCTCCTGCGAGCGCACACATCGCAGTGCCATCGGCGCGCAACGCGCACTGCCTCCTCAGTTGCTCCACTCATCTTGAGCATCCTGACCAAAGTGGTCCTGGATGGATGCCCGAGCTGCCTATGAGCAAACTCCACAGCTTTCTTAACACCTCTTGAGGAATAGGATGGCGTTGATCCTGGTCCAGATCTTCCTGCTCACCCTCATCCTCCATCAGGGCATCATCCAGCTGCGCCTTCTGCTCAATCTGCTCCTCTCCGTCCATCATGTCACCTTCAGAGAGAGCATCTTCATCTCCAGGATCTTCCACATAAACCCCCTGTTGCTCCTGAGCAGTGAGGTACGCCTCAGCTCCGTGGATCATCGTTTTGCAGAGTGCAGGCGGGTAGCCTCCTGCCCGTTCGGAGAGAGATCTCCATTTTCCATCAGCATCCTTGAAGCCTCCCTCAATGGGGGCATGCTCGTGATCCCCAGGGCAAGTCTTTCGCAAAAACTGCACCACTTCCTCTTGACCTCTAAGCCGGGTCCTTTTCCGTAGCGCCATCCCAGATGTGGGATGTTGCAACCCAAACTGGCACTGATCTCCAATGGCTTCGGCGCAGCCGTCAAAAGCCTCATCTGTTCCTGGCGTTTTCCATGCCAGGCTTCCAAAAAGGTTTTCACCTAGAACTGCCTTGCGGCGCCGCCGCTGATGCAATGCCGCTCTGCGAGTGAACCGTAGCAAAGTCCGTCTCGCATGCATCCTCTTCTGCATCAGAACTCTTCGCTGGGCTTCTGTCTTCTGATTCAAATTCTGAAGACTTGACCAAGGCCCGCATGGCCATGCTATGACCAAGAAATCTGGATCTTCCCGGCGCAGGTAGTCCATCGCCTCTTCCTGCACTTCAGGCTTTTCCAGATCCCAGTTGGGCAAAGTGATTGGTTTTCAAAACTGCCATCCAGCTCCATATGCACTCGTGCTCACCATGCACGACCACGTGAACAGCTCGATAATCTTCCATCGCTTGGGTGCCAATGGTTGTGGTACAGCGATCTTCTTCTTTGTGCCCGTCTGGTGCACCAGGGCTTCCTGATGGATCTCCTTGGTCGCTGCCAGAAGTCTACGCTTTTGGCCCTTCGTGAGGATCTCATCATCACCATGTCCAACTTTTGCTATGAGAATGGACGCATGGTTGTCCTCCGCATCGGATTCGCTGGACAGCTCCTCAAATGTGCTGCTCTCAGCATTGCCTTCATCATCTGCCACATCCAGTGAGGATGAAGATTCCCATTCACTGATGGACCCATCATCGGTCTCCCCATCCAGTGGCTTCACTGCCACCTTGAAGGCTTCCTGAGGGAGATTCAGTGATCCCATGTTTGATCCGCCTCCCAGTGCATTCTGTCCTGCCATGCCGCTGCAGCTTCAATCTCACCTATTTCGTCCTCATCTCGGGATCCCTTTCGGCCTCGGAAGGCTCTGAAGCTTCACTTGACGGCTCTGCCGTGGACTCCATAGATTGGTCCTGTTGTGGCATGGACTCCTGAGTTGGGAGTGCTTCCTGCAACAGCGCCATGCTGTATGGATCTCAAATGAGGCGCAGCCTCAGCTCTTCCAGTTCCTTGCCTCTCCACTCCTGATCTCGGGCTCCTTGGTCTGGCACAACACTCAAAATTCCATGCCTCGTATGGGACAACCTCAACTCCTGCCAGTTGCCATCGCACACAGAAATCTTCTGCTGAGGGAAGTCCATCTTGACATTCCAGCGCGCCAGCTCTGATGGCCCGACCAATGCAGGGCAAGCCTGCACTCGGTTGTCTGTGGGGGATTCCACCACTGCCAGGCGCAGCCATGACTTGCTCATTCCAAGTTGGATCGGATAGACCAGCTTCTGTGCAGAGCACTGGCTTGCCTGCTCCGAAGCGGAACACTTCCTCATGCTCAACACTGAACCACTCCAAGTTGAGGGCATAGAGCTTCGCCATAAAAGCATCATGCCAGGCTCTGCCTGCGACTGCCGTTCTGCATCCAGTGTCCAGAATGATCAGCCCTTCCAGGTTCGGCTCAGCTCCTTCCATCAACGCTCCATGTGTGACGGAGTAGTAGAGGCACTTCCTCAGCTTGCATCGGCGACAATCTGCCCATTGTGCCGATCCATTGGCTCCCCATTTCAAGTCTTTGAACGCATGGGGGCATTCTTCCTGCAGTCCTCTTGGCACATCCGACGCATCTGACGGTCGGCTTGTCCAGGGCGTTTTCATACAGCGCCCTCCTAAACTCTTCCACCCGTTTCTTCCTGATGGGTTCTGGAAGATCTTTGCCAAGATGGGTCGGCTCTGCCGAGCTGCTTGCACTGCCTGCTGGCGCAGCCAAGGGCTTGGGCTGTGCTCGGTAGCCCTCTCGCCTTGCCTCAGGCCTCTTCTACTTTATCTCATCGCTTTTCAGCACCTGCTGTATGCTTCAGCATCCCGCTCTGCCTTGAGCTGCTGATAGGTCCTTCTCTTCTCATCTTTGGACAGATGGGGTCAAATTGCTAAGATCTCCTGAGAATCCACCTCCATGTCCTTGGCACCCATCTTCTCTTTGCGTCGCTCAGCTTTTGCCTGGAGTTTCCGCAGCTGAGATAGCATCTCCTCATCCGCTGCGTCTCCTCCAAGAGCTTTGAGGATGGCTGATATCTTGACCTTATGCTTGGTCTTGGGCCCCGGCGCAGCCGGTTCTGCTCGAAAGGCAATGGGCAATCCATCTTCCTCGGATGTGCATCTTCCGCAGGTGCACCCTCCTCTGGGGCCCTTCGAGCTCCTTGTCGTGCTCGGCCAGCTCGTTCCTCCGGCTCCTCTCTGTGGGCACTCCGTGGTGTCACTCCCACTGAGGGATCATTTGTGACCGTCTCCTCTTCAGCTGGGTCTTCGTCTCCCTCATACTCATAGCTGCTCTCATACTCATAGTCGTCATCGTCATCTGGTGGGTCACCTCCTTTCTTGGGAGCCGCCTTCTCCACCGGCCTGCCTTTTGCGCTGGCTCTGCCAGGTTGGTTCCGGCAACCGCCGTGGTGGTCGCCCTCGGCCTGTTGCCTTGGGCTGTGACTGAGCAGTGTCAAAGCTCGCATTCAACGGTTGGGTTCCAATCTGTTGCCATGAGCTTCCCACAGATGCAGCCTCTGGGGGCCTACCTGGCTGTCCAGTCATTGTACCCGTCGCTTGGGGCATTGTAGGCACGGCCCAGCCCATGGAACCCGGTTGCATCATGGGATTCCTGGCCTGCGCCTGCATCATCATGGCTTGCATGGACAACTGCTGTTGCAGCAGCATGGGGTCCATTGATATCCCCTGCACCGGCATCGACAGCGGCATGTGCGACATACCCTGCATGGCCTGAAAGGGCATGTTCAGCGGTATGCCCTTGCCCATCTGAGGTCCTGGAGACCTTGTTTGGCCAGCACCCTTCCCAGGCTCTGCCTGTGTCCCGGTCTCCGCCGGTCCTCGGGCGCCGCCCGGAAACCCCGGCTCAGCCGGTTGGCCGTCACTGGCGCTGCCAGCCTCGGACGATGGCACAGGCATCTCATGTGCCGCCATCGGGGCCTTCCACCGAAGGCTCCGCTACCAACGCGGAGTGCTTGGCAGCCAAAACCGAGAAGTTAGAAAGGCGGATAGTTTGATCAAACTATACGGCAGCGGTGGCATGAAAAGCACATGTATCACATGCCATGCCAAAGATATGCAACAGACCACTATATGCCACTGGACATGATTTCTCACAGTATGTGCTATGTAGGTCGTCCAAAAGGTAGCATACACCTAGTAAATGAAAGGCTGGAAGTCAGAAATGCTGCAAATAACTAGTAAATACGAGGCTGTAAGTCAGAAATGCTGCAAATACCGAGTAAATACGAGGCTGGACCTCAGAAATGCTGCAAATACCGAGCAGATAGCTTGCCAAATAGAACGGGTGGGGATGCTACCTGGGGACCCTCCCCTCGGGGGGGGCCAGCAACACGGAACACGGAACCATATATATATACATATATATGTACATGTATGTATACATAGTTCCATGGATACATCATATGTAGAAAGGCATATATATATATATATACACAATAGATATAATATCTATATATACATACATACTCCTATATCATATAAAAAATGCACATACACATAATATGTTTTTTTGTGTTTTACTAAGATCATCACGATAGCTTTCTAATCCTCACACAAGTGGATCCTCCTCAATGTCCCTGTTTGATATGCCTGCTCAATGTTCGACTGCAGGTCGTCCCCATGCTTCCTCCATGCTTCCACGTCCTTTGCTTGGGAGCATTCTCCAACAAATACAACAAGAACATGAAATACCACAGTTGATCACTTATTTAATATAAGTTTCTGCCACTGTTCCGATCACGAAGTCATGCAGGTTGGCGTCTCCTCAAAAGTCAAAACCAGCTTGACAACAGAAAGAATGTGCCGAATAATGTATATCTCTATACTTGCTTCAGCCGCTTGGAGAGGCAATCTTGGAATGAAGTCTGGCTGCAGAGTGCAATTCAGAGCAATCTGGCATGTCCTGAATAGCAGCCTGTGACGGGTTCAGTTCAAGCCCAAGCAATATCAACTCTTGCTTGAAACATTCTGTCCAACTTCACTGTATAAGGAAACAACCAAAGAACTGTCACAACATATGGAAGGCTTTTGCAAAGCATTTTGAAGGCTTTTGGAAATCTTTGGAAGCGCCTGGAAACCACGGGTTTCCACCCCAAGTCGCCGGATCTAGTGATGCCATAGCCTCCTCCAAGGGGAGGCCTGTCCTGTCCTGAGAAAGGCCATATCAGGTCACCATGCCCATGATGCCCATGACACACAGGCTGGACAGTCGACCGGAGCACAGAATTTTCGTCCAAGGAACTGGGATGATCCAGCCGCTGTCGCTGACCTGGACAACGGCGTTGCATTCTTGACATCCATTTCTTAACATAAATTAACATTATATCATATATATATATCATATATATATATATATATAAAATATACAGTATATAATATGTCAATAGTTATATATCATATTATGGTTTGAAGATGTTTGAATCTTTCAACGACGGGAAACGACTTGGTAAATCCAAACGGATTTTCCAAATGGAGTTTCATTGATGGTTTCATTAATGTTCACGAATGGCACAATGCTGCGCCTTTTCTAGTTCACCTCCATCAGGTGAATGTTCTTTTTTGACCAGTGCCTGTGAGGAGACGATTGATATCGTGAAGCACTGCCGTATCCAAAGAAAACGCTGCTTGCGAGGCTGCCAAGACTGCAGGATGTGTCAGATCTGTCAGTCAGTAACTTTCCTGCATCAGACCAAGCTCATGCGTAGCCTCGCTGGCATTGATCACCAATAATTGGAGCTGATGTATTCCTTAGTTTTCATGTTGTTTCCACCTTGTTGTCAAGCATGCCACAGCACTGCGCCCCAATCCTATTCCCTCAACCAACATAGCGATTTAGAAAAATATTCTGTAGAAGTATGGAATCGCATTCAAAAGCACACTTGCCTGTGATTGTTGTCGGTTGAAGGGGATATGGGATATGAGTAATGGGTCAAAACAATCACTATATGGATCTTACATATTAATTCATACGTAATTATGAGTATGGATGTATACATCAGTTCAACTGCTTGTGTACATCAGATGTATTTGTATAACAGTCCAGTGTGCAATTGTGTATAATATACGTATTGCCCGGCCTGGCTAAACAAAACCATACTACGTCGTTCCGGGGGTCACAAAGACCAAAAGCTGCTGAAGCTGGTAAAGGGGTAAGCCTCTGAAAAGAGACGAAAAGAGTAACAAGCAGCTCTCGGCTTGTGCTTTAGGGCCTATTAGGGTGATGTAATTTGTAAAGTTCTGTGAACTTCTCGGCGGCAAAAGGAACAAATTGGAGGACAGTATCATCCGTGACGCATGACGTATAATGCCAAGTGTCGACTGTGCTCTGCTATGGCAATTCGCATGATGCGACCTGAGGACATCTACAACACTCAAAGAGCTCACCCAACTTGGGATCAATACAACTTGCAGAAGCGCACACCTAAACCATCACAGGAAACATCAGTATCACTCCAAATCCAACGCGAATAAACGATACTGATTGGTACTGTTTGGTCCTGATTGATACTGTAACGATTGCTGAGGCAAAGAATCAACGTATCAAGTATCAAAGTGGCCAGAATCACCTCACTGGCGCAACAGAGGCCACTGTATGTAAAAGTATGTAAAAGTGAAAAGATAGACCCCCGAGGGCATCCGAGGCCTTTGTCATCTTCGAAAATGCCAGAGACGGTCCTCAGAAATGTTGAGAAACGTTGATAAACTTGCATGGCGTTCATAGAAACGGGTCACAACAAAAAGAAAAGCAAGTAAATGGATATGAACTTTCACCAAGGTTTCGTCGCTGATTTGTGCATTCGTTTGGATTTTGGGGAGCCGAGCCCTCTTTGTAGCCATGCTGTTGCCCAAGCACCAGGCACTCGCGACCTCAAGCCCAATATGTTTCGAGATGTTTCGAGATGTTTCGATATTAGCCCTTTGGCCCAACCTGAGTCCCCTGAGTCCCCTGAGTCCCCTGAAGCCCCTGAGGCCCCTGAAACCCCTGAGGCCACAGCCTAAATCCCCGTGGCAGGGTCATCAACGGTTCTGCGCCTTGCGCAGTATGTGCCAGGGCCAAAGCATCTTTGCCTTGGGCTGGGATTCGCAAACACGGCGCTCTTGACACCCCATTGAATTCAGGAATACGAATTGAACCAGGTCATAATGTATATGGATGCATATAGTGTGCAGATTTAATATTCAACTATTCAACCAATGTTCAACCCAAAGCAGCCCGGAAATGAACGTGTAGCAAGGATTTTCAAGCGCTGTGGAATCTGAGGCCAAGGACTATAAACGTTGAAGGATGAAAGGTTGTATCTATGGAGGCGACCTCTATGCTCAAACCGGACCTCATCGTCACTAAAAAAATGCACCCGGTCGCCGGGTCTGTCGAAGATTCAGAAGCGACAGAATCATACAGAATCTGGACAGGGCATGATCTAGTTGCAGAATCTAGCTAGATGTACCAACTGGGATTTGAGGCAGCTGCGAACGCCAAAGATCCATCCCCAGACACCTCTGAGTGAAGAGTTGGAAGTTCCACCTTACAAGAGCATTTGCGCAGGAGAATCAGAACGATGAAGTGTGACAGACATGAAAAGGGCGAGGAAAGAAAAGAGGGAAAGGAAAGGCAGAAGGCAGAAGGGAACCGAACCGATCGTATTGACAAGAACAACTGAACTTGACTGCTGACTGCAACCTCGGTCCATCTGACTATCAAAGCTCCTGTGACTCGAAAATAACAAAACGAAAACTGAACTTCAAATCTGCTTCAAGTCTGTGATTTTAAGCATAGACACAGGCTCGGAGAGCACTTGAAGAGAAGAACTGTGCAGAGACACCTTAACGTCAGCAACTTAGTCTGCAGTGTGTCAAGCAGGTTATGCGGACACGAGAATCAAGTGAAAAAGAGTTCAGATATGCTGAGGTCACATTCATGAAAGACCCAAAGACTCACGATGACTCAGCATGGCCTCTTGCGCGTTCTCCAAGCTGTGCATGCCATTTCTTCCTAAACGCCTAAGCATTTTTTGAATTCAACAAATGCACCGTCACAAGGTCGCTACAGCCGTATAGATCTGTATAGTGTCTCTCAGTCTCACTACTGCATGGATACGCGCAGGAACAATGCTCCTCCCATTCACTGCTTGATTTTTTACTAGGGACCTAAGACTGGACCTTCTACCCTGATAAATCCTGATATATACATCTACACTATAATGTATTATATCTCTTGCCGTTTGAAAGCACCGCAAGTTACGCAAGTTGTTCACAAGTTGTGCATCTGAAATTCCTGCCATGTCTCTGGTGCTGCTGCAATAGCCGGATGCCGTGGCCTTTCTGAGGGCAGTGGCCTCACCAGACCCAGTGATCCCGTCACGACGGGGTGGTGACCCGTCTTGTGACCCGTCGTGTGACCCGTCGTGTGACCCGTCGGTGAAGGCCAGTTGCAGCTTGACTCCGGCCTCTGCAGTCTGCCAGCGCGATGCCCAGAAAGGGCAGGCCTCGTGGAATCCAAAGAGTCCCAACAGTCCCAACTTAAGATTTGTAGCCAACTAAATACAGATCAGTCGTTTTTGATGTCAGAATGCGTTCTTCTCAAGTGACTATGTCTACCTTTCAGATCACCAGAACATAAGGTCCTAAGGTAGTTCAAAGCTTTAAGTGGATGAGCTTCACGCAGTAGATCCAGATCATGCAGGAGCAAGACAGTTTCCCTTGCTCCCAGGAAATCGTGGCAAAACGTGAAAGAAACTTGAACCAAAATGTCACCGATCAAGCTGGTGGAGCAGCAAACTACAAAGTGTTGAAGAGAGCTATGCTGAATGAGACGATGCTGTTTAGTTTAGTCCTTTTTGGAGATTTTGGAGACCTCTCTGTTTTCAATTCCGTCCTGGTCTGATTGCACTGACTGCACAGGGCTTCGCTCCAGGGGCTGGGTGCCTGAGCCTAGAGGACGAGGCTCGACACCCCCATCAGCATCAACTCATTAATTTATCAGAGAGCAGACCGAAATGTTTCATGTGTTTGTATGATTTTGTTTCGTGTTTGTGTTTCATGAAAGCTTCATGTGCTTCAACAGATTTCATGTTTATATTTGCCACCTCTGACTCCTCTGGGATGAAGAACGTAGAGGTTTGCCGCTACAGCCTCGAGGTAACAATACGTGACAATCGCTCTCATGAAGTTCTCATGTAGTGTCATGGTTTTTCGTCTCAGCCAAGATGTCGATCCAAAATGTTGATTTGGAATCTTTTTGACACCTTTTTAGACACATTGCCTCACCTGCAAAGTTTCGCTAAGTCCGGTTTCACATGGTTTCACTGGACCTCCAAAACCTTGTTGACAATGCATGCTTCCTTTGCTCCCCTTGTTGACATTGATGCCATCTCACTACCAATAACGCATGCAACGTCTGCAACATCTGCAACATCTCCACTGTCTCGGGCCCCAGCGACCAGGCCAAAAGCGAGCACCTCTTGATCCACAGCTTCCACAGAGTGTCACAGGCATAATTTCGGCATAATGCTTGACCAGTCTTGACCACCTACGACGGACCTACGAAGCTTGAGATCCTCATGACCTGCAAAACTGAGGCATCGACGGCAATGGTGACAGTTGGCACATAGCCGCACCCTGGAATGAAAGCTGATTGCAGCTACGAACCGTGGCAATTTTTGACTCATTGCCATGATCTCCAGTCGAAGCGGCCCAAACCTTATCTATATGTATGTATGTATGTATGTATGTATGTAGGTAGGTAGGTAGGTAGGTAGGTAGGTATGTCTGTATGTCTGTATGTCTGTATGTCTGTATGTCTGTATGTCTGTATGTCTGTATGTCTGTATGTCTGTATGTCTGTATGTCTGTATGT